>MINK01008072.1:0-26925 GCA_001735545.1 Phormia regina
CCCACACGGCCTTTCCAACTTTTTTCAATTTTGAAAAATAGTTTTAAAGTTTTTTTGTTAAGTTCTCAAATTCCAAAACGGGAATCTACATAAAACTATTTTAATGTTATAGCTCCATACGTTAGGTAAATATTCTAAAAGTATTTTCTAACAGAGATCCTTTATAACGACAGAGAGACTAATTCAATGAAAAAAATCAATTTCTTAAACATGTTTTATAAGAATTGAGAATTTAGGTATTTTTATGTAAAAAGTGGGATTATTTTTAATATCTGATTTACGATAACTTTATATATATTATTCTGAAATTTCAATAAAATACCAATATTAATTCAAATTTGAATAAAATCTTAATATTAACTTTTATTTTTTTTTATAATATATTATATTTATAAGATATTAAAAAGATTACAAATACATTTTATTACTTAAATTTCAATAAAAATATTTTAGTATTTTTTCCTTTATGATTTTAAATTTGAGTTACTTTAAGGGAAGAATTCCATTTATTTTTAATTTAACAAGTGGTAAAGAAAGTTTTCTTTACAAAACCTTTTATTGAAATTTAAAACATCATTATCAAATATTTACCATTTTCTGGTAAAGACTTTGTTTATGTGTATAGAATATAATCAAAAGAACAAAAACTGAAATAATCTTTAGTAAATATTTAAAAAAAAATTTCTAAAAAGAAAAATACACTAATGGCTAATTTGGGGATTCTTAAAAGCACTGAAGTTTACTATTCATATAAAATCACAATTTGTAAAGCTGTTTAACAAACAATAAGAAACAAAAACAAATTACAAAAAGGACACTAATAATAAAGGCTCAATGTGTTTTTTTTCCTGTTAACACAAACATACTTGCACATAATTCTAAAATATCAAATAAAAATTACAAACATTGTTTTCAAATAATACTGAAAGAACCTTTTATTTTATGAATAAACAAACAAATATTTATTAAACGCCTTTATCCTTGAAATATATAAAGTAATAATATTATTTTTATTTTATTTCTTTTTCTCATTAGATCTTATTATACACGCCGAAAATTTCGTCCTATTTACGCCAAAGTAATGAACAGTTATGCAAATGCACATCGAAAATCCTCCACGTATCAACGATATGCCGGTGCGAACTCCTTAAGTTTGGTAACGGGTCTTTTGCCTTTCACATCGGAAATGGCACTTTTTGAATTTCCGTTCAATGAACTTTTGGTAAGTATCCAAGTCTGAAGATGATCCTTTGAATGAAGTAAACATAATTTAAATTTTAAAATCAATTGACATCTTGACACAAAAACACACTCATACACTTAAAACATATTTACTTGTATTGTAATATACATATGTACCTACTATATTTCAATAAAATAAAATTATAAAATTTATGTATTTTTGTGTCTGGTATTGATTGAATTTTAATAGATTTGGGCTGTACTAACAAAACGTCAACAAATGGCTTTACTAATGTGGACACATGGTGAGGAAGCTTTAGCCAAATCTTTAGTAGCATGTAAACTTTACAAGGCCATGGCCCATGAGGCAGCTGAAGATGATTTGGATACAGAAATTTATGAAGAATTACGTTCCTATGCCAAAGAATTCGAAAGTAAAGGTATGATAAAAATAAAATAAAAACAACAACAATAAAGTGCAAAGATTTTCTTATCATTAAGAATTTTATGTCTACAGTTGACATTAGAATAAAATGAAAAGTATTGGTGTTTAAACTCTAACGAAAATGGACTTACATAAGAGTCGAATTTAATGTATTGTATTTAGACATGTTTGAAGTTTTGTTAATTTTCACAAAAATAAATAAATAAAATATTTCTAGCAGATATTCATATATACGGTATTAGCAATTAATAAGTCTATAAATGAAGTTTTTTTAATTGATATTGTCTGTCTATGGTAGCTGTTGCGTAAAAGTTTCCTAGAGGACTATATTATAGTATCACTAATCACTTTATTACCCACATAGTAGTCACTTTAACATGGGCTTGTCCTAAGTGGTGTCACTTTTTTGCACAAACTCTACCTCTACAATTACCAAAGGGTCAATAAAGTCACAATAGGAACTTGCACAACTACGTGGTGGCGTTTCTGTTACATACACAATCACCTCAACCCACGTTGGGGTAAAATATGTCAAAAGTGGTGGTTAATTAAATTTTTACAATAAAATTGGTTACCGAATAAGAATAGAAAAAAGTATATATGAACATCAATTAAAATCTTCACGTAGAAAACAATTTTCGACAATATTCAGTGTATATATATGTTAAGTGAAAAGTCTTTTAAAGTAAAAATTTAAAATGGTAACATTAGGTATTCAAATGTACCTTGCTTTCTAATCTAAATTTCTATCTAAATTATATTTTGTCCTAATATTTCTGCTTTTTTTTTCAAAATTGTCCTAAACTACAGTAACCTTCAATTTTCATGGCATGCAACTTAAAATGTTACAGGATGTTTGTTTTGAAAATGTTCTGAAAAGTAATAAATATTGTCCATTTTGATCTTATGTGCATATGTTGCTCGATTTGAGAAATTATTTTTTTTTTTAAGAAAAAAACTCCAATAGATTTCATAGATAGGACAGACATTTTCTTTGCTTTATCGAACATGTTGGAGTTTTTTTAAACCCCAACATGTTCGTTTTTTTTTGGAATAAAAGTCATATTAAGCTACATTGTTTAAAGTTATATCCAAAAACACTTATTAACTAAAATATGATAAATGTAATTTAAATATTTTAAAGTAGATATGAACCTACATTAAACTCACTTCAAATGTCAATATGATTAATTTGCCTTTTTCTTTTATGCCTACCTCCTCTTTCAGACCGTTACTTTTATTCATTAAAGGTGCACTTTATTTATCCTAAACAAATATTTTGAGAAAAACTAAAACTATACAAGCGCGAATGTTATATTCGGCTCGGCCGTTATATGGGAGGTGGGTCATAAAGTAGGCGGAACACTCCCATTTTTTGTTTCAGAGTTTAAATTAGTCCGTGGACTATTTGAACATAATTTCGCTGAAGTTTCACTTTATACCACGCCCACTTTTGTTTTCCTAGTTTATATCGTCCCTCAAACTATTTATACGAAATTTCGCAATGAAATATTATATGCTTTTGTTGAAAAAATATCAGCAGAAAAGTATGCAATTAAGCTACAACGGACTCGCGAGGTTTCTAATTTTTGGACCATAACTTTTTTGTTTATTAACCGACTTCCATTTTCCATTTCCAATAGCAAAAAAACCTTATATAAGATAAATATTTGTGCCAAATTTCGTTTCTCTACGATGTGCCGTTCGAGCCCTATCCTGCTTTCAACAGACATACAAACGGACGAACATAGCTAAATCGACTCAGTATCTAAACGGGACGCAGAAAATATATACTTTGTGGGAACTTAAATGATTCCTTCGGCATGTTACACACAGAATGACAAAATCAATATTAGCCCCATCTTTTTGATGGTAGGTATAAAAATTCAAATGTTTAAGTGTACGTACATTTGAAATGTAATTCTTTAATGTTTATAAGTCTAATTTAAACCTTTGAACTTCTGAATTTAACCAACTTTCCAAAACTAAAGTATAGTTCAGAAGTGATAAGTAATTAGATTTTATTTCGGTCAATAACTTCCAATATAAATGAAACATTAACTTAAAATTCTACGTGTGTAGGAAAAAAAATAACATCAACACTATTGATATTATGAACGGCCCATTTTTTCACCTAGTAGAATAGAGTCTTAATACTCAAAATCACCTTAAAAATTGAAATATTTTAATGAAATTTGTGCCAAAATTAATGAATGAAAAAAAAATCATGAATCGGTCCATAATTTACCACAACATAAATTCCATAAAAATGTCAATATTAATTTAATATTAACACATATAACATTTATATAAGTATAAATGACAGTGCAAAATTTTATGAAGATTAGTCCATATTAGGCATTAGCTCCCATAGAAGACCTAATTTCGAGAATCATCTAAAAATGCATAAATAATTTGGAATCTTAGAATCGACGTAATATTCTGTATTAGTATTTTTATTTTTTCACTTAATACAATTATGGGTCCATAATTGGATCCTTCCCGAATTTTTGAACACATAGGGAATTGTGATAGGTCTGACTTGTCCGACTATAATTTTTTCTCTCTTTTCTTTTTGTTTTTAATAATACAATATGATCTATTAGAATCGATCTTTTTATGCCAACCCATTTTGTATAAATGAAAAATTTAAATATGAGTCATATACATTTTACATTTTAAAAGTTATTCAATTGGAAACTCAATAATTCAACCCAATGAAACATATGTACACATATTTTTTTATGTAGTACATACATACGTATTTAATTTATTTATTTTTACTCCTACAGAATACATTGATGCTTTAGTAATAAAAATCAATTAAAAATAATTTTAACTTTTATTTTCCAAAGGCATCAAATTGCTGGATTTTAGCTACAGAACAGATGGCGAGAAGGCTCAACGTCTGTTAACTTGTGAATTACACTCATGGTCCAATCAAAGTTGTCTTTCACTAGCTGTTGCAGCGAATCATAGAGCATTGCTGGCACATCCTTGTAGTCAAGTTATATTAGCTGATCTATGGATGGGTGGTTTACGTACCCGCAAGAATACAAATTTTAAGGTAAAGTATTATTAGATTTTTTTGTTTCTCTCTGAGTACCTAGATGTATACGCATTTATTATTATGTGTGAGATTTTTTTGGGAAATTGTTACACGAAGTTCATATAAAATTAATTAGATATTTTCGTCTTCTATAATTTTAATTCAAAATTATATTTCACTAAAATTTGTTGTATTAAAATGTAGTGTTATTTCCATAATGTACATTAGGGTGGCCCCGTTTGTATGAGGAAAAAATAAGGTATCGATGACTCCATCTCGAATCAAAATTTACTTCATTCTAAAACATTCGTTTCACAAAATTTTGGTTCTGACATTATACTTTCGTGAGCTTGATCAAAATAAAGATAGATCCTTTATTCGAGTTTTTCCGATTTTTTCATACATCTGCCAAAGGAACCATATAAAAATTTGAAGGTCTGGAAAAAAGTATTTGATAAAACTTTAGGGCCTGGTCCAAAGAAATACAAAATTTAGGAATTTGAATTTTATTAAAAAAATTTGGACCAAAATATTACAATATAATATTTTATACTTCTTTTAACAATCAGCTGAATAAATTATGTTTAAGTGAAATACTCACAAATTTTATACAAATTGAGACATTTTTACCATTGATCACGTTAAGTAACACACAATTTACAATGATTTACAATAACAAATTACTATTTGTGGGTAATAAATAGTAAATAGAGGCACTTCTTAGTACAATATTTGTGGGCATTTAAGCGAAAACTTGATTTATTCCCTTGTTTGTGGAAGGAAGTATGAAGTATTATATATCAATAAAAAGCTTAGAGGAATTCGCGTATTGTGTTGCTAAATTCATACAAATGCTTTGTACATGATTGAAATTATGTATTGAAAAATTGTTATAAAATTCAGACATGTTTGAAAATTGGAAAACGGGAAAAACCGTTTCGATATTTTGATATTTATGTGTAGAAAAATCAAAATTCTAAAATTTTCTCAAAAAATTAAAAAAATTGGTACTTATTTGGATCTGCTCATAAATTTTTGCTTTCTTGCGATATCAAATTTTTAAATGGCAGAAATAAAAGAAAAATCCGAAAAAAGAACATATTTTCATATGGCTCTAGCTCACGAAACGATAATAAGAATGAAGTAAATTTTTTTTGAGCTGGGCACAAGTAGACATTTCGTTTGGGACCACCCTAATAGAAATCTTTTAAATTATTTATTGTGGTTTACAATTAATATCTATATATCTTCTTCTTATAGGTTATACTCGGACTTGTTTTGCCATTTTATATTAAACATTTAGATTTCAAATCCAAAGAAGAACTCCAGCAGATGCCTCAAACTGAGGAAGAACATTTAGAAAATCAAAATTTAGATAATGACGACTCTGATCGTTCACATCCTGATGCAGAGGTTAGTACCTATACACAAGTATACATTATATTTACATAACTTTTTTTCATTACGAATAATTCATAGATTTAAAAGAAAAAGAAAATATTTGTTAAAAATGGAGTTTCGTTATTGTTTATTAATTATTGTTTTTTTTTAATAATAATTTATGTGATTCTATTTTTGGTATTTATTGCTAGTGTTTTTTTCAATTATATTTTTTTCTTTTTGCGTTGATATAGAGAAAGATTTTCGTTTTTATGTAAATATCTAGAATAAATTATATAAAAACTTATTTAATTTTAAACGATTTTAACAGATTTGGATACATTACTATGTTGTATTTTTTAAATAAGTATTCATAAAATATTTATGTATCGTATTTTAAGTTTTTTTCTTTTAATTTATTTGTTGAGAATTTTTATAACAACCCATTATATTTTTTTCAATATTTCTGTAACTTTTTTAAACTATATTATTAATTTATCTACGTGCTACCAAATTTTCTACTATTGTCGTCTCGTACTATCCACTCTCGTACTTTTTTAGAATCCTCTTGCTAAAGCGAAAAGATCTATATCTTTGAAATATAGGATGGGCAGTAATAACAATAACGCTGAAAAGGTAGTAAATATTAAGCTAAATAATGCAATTAAATCAATGTTTTACTTACATATATCTCTTTGTAAACAAAATAATAATTCATTATTAAAAATTGTCTTTAACTTTAATTGTATTCATTTGTAATAAAACAAAAAAATTATATATATTTTACATTATTCTTTTTTCCATGTCTTGAAATTATTTAATTCATTGTATAAAAGATCTATAGATGTGAAGAATCTGTATATAATTTGTATTTGTAATTACAATATTTGTTGTCTTTCTTTATGTTTCTAATACATATTTGTAACATTTACATACATAGAGATATTTACATACCTAAATACAAACAGACATTTATTTTTTTCAGTGTTTATATTAATTTTCTGTTTGTTTAATTTTGGAAAATACATGTATTAAGGATCAACTACATAGAATACTTTTGTTTCAACTGCAACTGACAGCTGCAGTAAAATACATGCATTTATATGGAACTGAGCCATCTCAGTATGTCAAACTTTTGTGTAAAGTACTTCAAAGATGAAAAATGTTCCGAAGTCCGAAAATATTTTTTATCATTGATTTATTCTTATTTTAATTTTTTTTTTTCGATTTGCCAGAAATTTAAGGGGCTTTTGTGTAAAACACTTCTCCTCACTTTAAAAAACTTTCCATGTAAATTGTTTCTGTTTTTTAAAAATTTGTATGGACATTTTTTCAAAAAGAGATGAAGGGATTTAGGAAATAAGGGGGTAAATTTGCAATTCATTATTTCAACTGAGAACATAATTCAATTTTTACATCTTTATATTTTTTATGTAAAATTTAAATAAGAAAATAATGCAATGACTGTCAGTCGCAGTTGAAGCAAAAGTATTCCTGTTTTTAGAAAACTAAAAAAAGTTTGTTTCAAAAACCCATAAATTGTAGAAACGATTTTTCCTTTACTTTCATCAGATCAGTAGCAAAAATAAGAAAAAAAAGTAAACAATTCTTCAAAATTGACTTAAAAAATGATATAAATAATAATAAAATTCCAGATGAAAAATAAATCAGTTTTTTATATAAAGTCTATATTTAATTACAAAGTCATAACTTTTTTTCGATGTTTAGACATCGGTTTCAGAACTATTTAAGTTCCTATTTTAAAAGCAACTTTGCCTTTAAAACAGTCGATATTTTTTAATTTTTTTTTTAAATGCCTTAAAGAAATCAGGATTATTTTTGAGTTATCTCCAATATCTACAGTCCTAAAGTTACAGAAACTTGATAACTTATGTCCAGACTAATCAAATATTTCAGCTGTGGTTGTTGTGCTCAAAAATAATATCGAACCGCGAAAACTTTACAGGAGAAGCATATTTGTGATGGTTTACACATTAGGAGTTGGATCGAAAAAATCTTAACACACGTTTTGCTTCATAGCCGTTTTCCAAAGCAATATTTAATTTAAAATTTTTGTTATTCTGGAGGTAAGACTAGAGATATACGACTTTTGTGACAAGGAAATTGAAGAAGACCTAGTAGGTATTCCAATATTATTGACAATTTTAAAAGGAGATGGACAGACTGTTCCAAACAAGTGGCTGAAACAGCTATCAAATCTCAAATGAAAGAGTTACCGGAAAAGGTCCACAAGTTCATAAATAGTGGTAGTAGGACTCCTTACTTATGTATAAAAATAAAACATACGATAAAATTGCTTTCGCTGTAAATCTGAAATGATTTTTGATACTTCGATGAAATGTAAACAGATGGTCGATGAAATGGTCGTAAATTATAGATTTTTATCAAAACATAAATTTTGTCAGTCAGTTTGATAATTATGTAAGAAAAAAAATTATTTGTTTTACACAAACAACATACAACTTTACCAGTAATATTAAATAAAAGTGTAACACTTAGGAACTTCGGGTCTAAAGCTTCTTTTACTTTATTATTAATATATTATTTTATATCTATTATATTGTAAAAGGATGACCCCCAAATAACTATTAAATGAATTAAGACTAATATGTAAAAATTGAATAGTAAATACTAGGGTATCCAATTAATCGGGTTTTCATATTAATCGGTTTATTTGTCAAATAATTATTCGTGGTTATAAGTTATCGGTTAATAACAGATTAATGGCAATATATTCGATTAACTGAATTGTTTTAGTAATATATATAAAAATATAGTTATAAAATATATTCAATTGAATATATATTTAGAAACTTAATGTAGATAACATATAGGGTTAATCTCAATAATTGCATTAGCCATTTGTTTAAGAAAATTGGACTTTCGACTTAATACTATAAAATGTTCTTCAAATTCAACTTTAATAAATCAGTCCTTTGATATTACTTTTCTTATTTTCTATGTCGGAAATATTTCTTGTTATAAATATATTGTCATGCTCTTGGCCTTATGATCCTTTTAGGATCCAAAGAAATTAATAATAATTTAAAAAATTTTAATTTTTCAATGTCGCATTTTATTTAAAAACTGTCCCAGTAAAATAATACCCAAAGAAGTAAATAAGAACGTAAATAAAACTAGATTTCGAATAATCGGTTGTTCGATACAAGTTATTCGATTTATTCATTATTCGAAACTTGACAGTTTTCAATTATTCGAAAAGTTAATCGACCATAATTAATCAAATAACCTTATGTCGGCTAATCTATTGCATACCCTAGTACATACATAGGTGTACATATTAATAATTTTTGTATATCGAATGTAAATAATTTATTATTCTTTAATTAATCAATAATAATTATTCGTTTTTTTTATTAGTTAATTTGTTTTTTTTTTATATATTATTTTGTGTTTAATCAAACATAATAATTATATATTTCTAGTTATATGATTTTATGTATAAATTATTACATTTAATATTTTTACATACAAAGATACTACTACACTAACACAATAAATCCATTAATGTTGTATTGTAAATAACAAAATTCCTAACTAATTTAAATATTGATTAATTTTACTATTGTATTTATAAAAGTATTTTATTTGTGTTGTACTTTAAGTCATAAGGTATTTTTGTATTGTTAGTACATTAAGTAATTTTATTATAATTAATTTTTATATATAAATGAATGTTTTTTATATATCGTTCATTTGCAATAAGAGTTTGCTATTACAAAATATTTTTCAAACTAAACTTCTTCACATTACTTTAATATAAAAGCCATTTCTAATTTTCTCACAACTTTCGAATTTAGTGATTTTTACTTCGGTTTTTAAATACATAAGTGGACGAGCCTAATGTATATATGTATTCATGTATTAGAGTGTACCGAAAATCCGTTTTGTTATGATCTAAGAAGATCGAACAAGAATATAAATTTTTAAAAATTTGTTTTCAGTTCAACAATTGAAAAATCATGGGTCTGATATATGTTAACCAAAAAAGTTTTTTTGATGTACCACAAATACTATAAAACAATTTTTTAACATTTTACTAACAAAAAAAATATATTTCCAAATTTTTTTCCCACGATGCACAGTGTCTCATTTCAAAAATAAAATGTAAATAAATGTGGAATTTCCAAACGACTGGTCCTATTTCCATGACATTTTAAATTGTGTTAGTAGAGGTTTAGGCGAGTTTAGGTTTTGAGTTTGGACGTTATCTGCATAACGGGCGCGTCCTAAAATTGGACACCTAGGATTTTTAAAAAAATAAAAACCATCCATAGTTTTTATAACTCATCCGATTAAGTAAAATGCATATAACTTTTGTTGCTGTAAAGATTTTGTCAAAAAAAAATTCTACACAATTTTGTTATTTGTTGTTAATAAAATAAAATATATTTCCAAAAAAATCAAGTGAAATTTGGGCACGCTATAGCGAAAAAACTTTACCAAAATAGGTGCAAAACAAAACCTTTAATTTTAAGCCAAATATCTCTTAAACTAACATTTTACTAACTACTAATATTATCTGAATTTTTGTGAAAATCGGATCAGCCGTTTTGAAATTTCCATTTTATTTTTGAAACGGGGCATTCTGGCGATGTAATATGTATTTCTTTTTCTTGCTTCAATTTGAACCAGGAATGATAAATGCGACCTTTGTACTAAATTCAATAAAAAATTATAATTTTTTGTACCTAATTGTACTAAAAAAACTTCCTTGAAAACTTTACAATATTTCTTAAACGAAATATCTTTTTGAAATTTCTCAAAGTGATTGTAACCATTTTAATGTACAAAATCAAAGGTATCGTTCAAGTTAGACATCGAAAATCGTATGAATTGTGTTATACTAAACCTTAAGTTTCCAAACTGATAAAAGTATTAATTGATGACTTGATGAATGAAAGTATATCATTATTCAGAGAAAAGGAAAAATGATATATTTACTACTAATGATTAAATTTGTTAAATATCTTAAAATTCGGAATATTCCACCACTAGTTTTGAAATATGAAGCGAAAGGCTCATATAAAAGTTAATGATATATATCTTTGTATTTCTTAAAAACTTTCAGAATTGAGCCAAATATACGCTTCATGATGGATAACATTTAAGTCTAAATGATTTAAAATTTTCTAAAGAACTTTTATTTCAAAAATGTTATTATGAATATTTTTATTATGTATATATTCTAAGATTTGATAAATAAAAACAATTTAATAATTTATTCAGAATAAACCTACTCTTTTTGAAATAACTAACAGAATCCTTTAAAATATTCTTAAACATTTTTTGCTACTCCTTACCTTCTAAGTCTTATTGCAAATGAACGTTTAAAAATATTTCGTTTTTTTTTCAATTCTCTATTTGTATGCATATTAACTTTTTCTTTAAAAAATATATGAATTTAATGGCATTTTCTCTTTTCCTTCATTTTGTTTGTTTATTTTTTTTCTTCACTTAAGTATAAATTATTACAAATCGAAACAAAAATAGAGAAAACATCACCATCCCCAAATAATAGTTACACAAATTCTACCAATGTAAGTTCAAATATATATCTTTTCAACACAAGGATATCCTCATATAAAATTAGCTTCAATTATGATTTTGCTAATAATTCAATAAAGATTTTTATTGTTTCTTTTAAAAAATATATTGGTAGAATGTAAATAATTTATCATATAAACATACAAACATATATATAAAATTGTTTTATTAAAATAAAATTGAAATTTAATTACATTTAAAACAAAATACCTATATTGATATGAAATTTCTCACAAACATATACACACATTCACATATACATATATAGTATATTAAGTTGAGTGGAAACTGATTTGAATAAATTAAGGATGAATTCTCAAATGTTGCTTAAACCAATTAGTACAATAGATTTTATTTCAACAAAATTAAGTCCATAGTTTTTGAATTTAATGAAATTAAATTTTTTGTAATAAATTGGTTTTAGAAGAAACTGAAAATATTTGATAAAATTTTGGTTTGTTATGATATCTTAACGAATTGTTGTGACTTGATCATTTGAAATAGTAAAGTGAAGACAAATATAAGAATTTGTAAAAATAATCCCATATTGTCAAAAACCCAAGAAGATTCCAGTATCAAATCTTGATCTGAAAAGCGGAAAATTAAGATTTAAAACGATTTTTTGAAAGTAATGTTAACATTTAAATTCATATAGAACTTTAACGAAGAAAGATACCTTAGTGCTATTAAAAAAAAAATAAAAAAACTGTAAATTTTTTATTTGAAATAACCAAAATGTCAATCTAATCTTTCAAAATGTTACTTCTTTTATTGAAATCGTCACAATTTTTAAAGACCCAACATCATATTCAGCCTCAAAGGTCGGAATCACTCTATATATGTTTAGGAATGCCATTAGGAAATCTTGTGGAATAAATCCTAAGAATAAAGCCCATACTTAAGTACGGAGCATTAGTTGGGGGAAGGCTATGGAGAAATCCACCTTTTTCGGAATCTTTGAAAGAATTCTGCGTAGTTCGGCGCTACTAATCACAGTCGCGTTACTTACAACTTCATCTAAAGCCCTATTCGTTCTAATGATCTGGCTATTGGTGGATCTTATGGCCAAACAGATCGCCATAATATCGACGAATAGGCTCAGAACTGTAGGTATAATAGAGTATACGGCCATGTAACCGCCCTAAGATTACTTGAGGACATCCTTTGCAATATTGATTATTGCATTCCTACACATTTTCTTTCGACTGCTCCTTTACTTAGAGTGGAGGTTTACACTGATGTATCCAAATCTGTTGATATCGTTGGAGGGGTGTCTTCATTCCCGAATATAGGAAAAGTATTTCCTTTAAACTTTTTGATCACATTCTTCAAGCAGAGATCTAAACTGGGATATTCAGTGTGGATATACAAATCTGTACGGACAGTCAAAATGCGATTAAGTGGACCTCGGGTGTCCTTTAGACATCCAGGCTGGTACATGAATGCCGAATATCTCTAGACGAGATGGCAAGACATTCAAACCTGCAGCTGTTCTGGGTTAGGGGTCATTCACATACCTCAGGAAATATTACTGTGGACGAACTGGCCAGAAATGTTTCGCTTCCTCGACATGAATATGTGGGTCAATAAGAAGAAGTAACGGTTTCCTTCTGTAGATCTACAATACTGCGGAATCTATCGAGGATTGCACAGGATAGATGACCAAAACTGTCCACATAATCAACCTCGAGACAAATATGGCCTCATTATAATGAACTTCGTTCATACCTTATCCTTGGACTACCGAGGTATCGGTTGCGTAATTTGATATCCACTGTCCGACTCTCACTGAAAATATCGGCAGTCTGATCGTGCACGTGCCGTCGGATCTCTCTGGTACTGACATTAGAGTGATGAATTCCTTCACACATTTATTTTCGGTCAGGCTAGAATCTGTACACCTCCAAATGAATTCAGAAACATCTCTACTCACAAGTTACAAAATTATTACTCAAAAAAGGCATTTGACATTAATATTTGACATAAATAAGTTTAATATAAGCAGAAATGACACTTAACTTAATAAGCATCGATCCATAAATGATAGTTTCCATATTAGACCCATTCCGAAAATTTCAAAAACACTTTATTGAACAAAGGCAATGTTGTGGCGTAACAAATTAACGACCACTTAACATTTTGGGAGCCGGATATTTTTCCAGAATATTCTTTAGATCTCCTCCTTAAAATATACCGTTCAACTCTGAATTACTTCTTGAGGCGATTTTACAATGTCCGTCCGTACATCTGGTCGGCAGGCTGGCTGACTGGCAGCCTATTTGTACGCTAAGTAAATAAAGACGAAGTCTATTGGATCTGGTTATGATCGGTTCGCTATTTCACATAGCCTCCATACAAATGGCCTTCCGGAATAAAGTTTTAAGAATTATAGATGTCTTAAAAATTGGAATATTTTTGTAAAACAAATAAGGTTTATATAAATGTGAATCCGTTTTCCAAAATTTTTTAAAGATCGGTCCATAATTGAACATAGCTCTAATATAAAACCCTCTCTCGAAAATCTCTTTAACGTGCATAAATCCGAAATAAATTTTAGTATTATGCTAATATTTAATACAAATCGGAAATTCCAGATTTATTTCTTTTTCATTTTTGGTATGGAAGCGGTCGAAATTAAGATAATTTAGTTCAGACTTGCTAATTAAATAATCTGATTTAATAGAAAATATCACTTAATTAAATGATTATTAAAACAACAAAAACTTATTTTTAAAAATAAAACTTCGTTGTTTTTTATAATTCGATTAAATTTTTATTGGATTAATTTGCACTTAAATAAATTATGTATTTAAAATTTGTATATAAATAAATGCTTTAAGCTATTTTGGATTTATATAATTTCTTTTTAATTATATAACAATTTCTGTATACACATGTAACTTGCAACAAAACAAAAACAAATCAATTCGTAGATATTTATTAGTTTTTATTACTTTACTATTTTTTGTAAAATTAATTGATTTACTTACTTTGTTTTAAATTGATTTATCGTGAAATTCCGCATTGAAACCTTTGCAGGCACTTTTGGCGGATACTTATTCTCTACGTGATACCAAAGTTCATGAAAATGGAAAAGTGAGTAAAAGTTTTTTGAGATACTTCATAGATATACAATATGTAAAACACAAAGAATAAAACAAAAAATATATATTAATTCTTAATTTATATAAATTTATTTAATACATTTAACATTTATCATTTTTTGGACAAAAAAAATATATAAATTAAAAAAAAATGAACAAAAAATAGTAAAAGAAACCAAAAAAATATGTAAATTTTAGTTAAAAGAAAAAGTAAAACATAATTATTTATTTCTAATTGAAATTTTATTAAGCACACTCTCACATATACACACAAATACACTTTTACTTTCTTCTCTTTCTTTCTCTATCTGTAATTAATTTTTTCTTATTTTGATTTTCAATTAAACAAAAGTACTAAGTAGATTAATATAATTCAATAATAAATCCTTTAGAAATTTGTAGAATAATTAAATTAAATTAAATGAGCAAGAAATTACTTAATAACTAAATAAAACAGCAGTTCAATTCGTAGAGTAAAAATAGTTGAAAAACTTCAAAATTCTTCACCATCACTTGTATTCAAATGTGTTGTAAAAGGACAAATTCACCATGTATTTAAAATTGAATATAAATTCCAACAGATAGATAAAATTGGATTTTATTTGTGTTTTTAAAATTGTATTTCTACACAAGGTTTAAGTTTATTGATGTTTTTTTCCTTTTGGTCCTTCTTATTTACACTTTCTCTCACTGGTAACAATTGAAATCAATTATTAAAAATTTTATTTATCAGTATTATTTTTATTATGTACCTACTATATTTATAATAAAATAATTAAATATCAATACTTACTTACCTATTGAATGTTTTAAATACTTACTTTGTATGCATTTATATCACCAACGATTTATTTCAGGTTAATATCACTGCCGGAGCGGAAGAACCACCCTCCAAAGTTAGTTTAACGTAAAAATATTCCATCATTTTTTATCGAGTATTTTCGCTTAATTTTGACATTTGCTATGATTAAACTTGCACTCTGTCAATTTAGAATTTAGAATATTATTTAGCGAATGCCATGATAAGCTTTTCATTTTAAGTTTTGTAGTTTCAAAGCGGCTTTTATTTATTATTACTATAATTATTATTTTGCTTTCTCTACAGCACTAAAATGCAACTATATACATTCATAGAGTAGATTAATGTTTGGTTCTAATAAATTTATATTATAATTCTTTCTGTTCGAACAGAATTTAAATTTTACACTTACAGTGGTTGTCATAAATAAGTAAACAAAGTAGTTGCTTTGAACTAAAATATCTCTATTTCAGGTTATACTCAAAGTATATATTACACTATATATTGAGGCAGAATCGAAAATTTATAACTTCGATTGGCTGTTTGGGTTTACATAGGCAGATCAGAGGAATGTAAAAATTACAATTGCAAATAACTCGAAAACTATAACAGATAAATAGCATAAGAAAGCAAATCTTGTAAATGATTTATCGAAAGCTTTAATGAGATGTGAAATGGGCTAAGGAGCAAAAAAATCGTCAAGGGTATAAAAATTGTATATGTCGGAATTACTCTACACTGAGCCTCCTTCCAATCAGAAAACTGTGCATTCCTTTGTTACGTCTATATGTGTAAATTTAAAGTAAAGTTATACAGTTAGTTCCAAAAGCGTTTGATTCTCACTGTACTCTGCATTATGGTTCAGCCACCACTTTTCTTGGCCAAAATCAATTTTGGTAATATTTTTTATTTAAGTTTCAATTATTGTAATATTATAGCAAACTCTTTAGAACGTCAGAAAATCAAGTGTTTTCTTACTTTTACTAATTTATAGTCATAATACAACAGATCAAAGTTGAGTTCCTAAGGCAAATTTAAAATATTTATAAAAAGGTGAATTTTTTCAAATTATTTTATAATTATTGAGTACAACAATATTTTAAAAAAGTGCTTCTATAATTGAATTAAAAACTTACACTGTATGTTTTAGGCAACGCAATATGAAATTTAATTCGTAAAAAAAATTAATTTCATTAGACCTGCAAGTTTTCGGTGAAAATCGGTAAACAAAAACTCAACGGAAATAAATTAACATAAATCAGGGTTACATTTTCCATATGGTTTGTCTTGCGATTTTTGCGTTTTTCGTGAAAATCCCTTTTTTCCGAAAAAGTTCAAACAAGACATTTTTTTCCATTTAGGCCAAGAAAAGTGGTCCTCGAAACCATAGTGGACTGTTTGTATATTTGGTCCATTTCGGTAAAAAAAAAGTAATACGCTCTACGATTAAGAAGAGTAAGATATTTGAATTTAAAAGAGTAGAGAACATTTTGTGGATTGTTAATTTAAAACAAATTGAAGTTAAATTTAAATCTCGAATTTTTCATAAATGTTGAAATATACCGACAATCGCGGCTATATGCAACGTGGTACGATTAAAGGCTACAACATTTGTATGTCCTATCATTAGTTTTAGAGTTAATCTCAATTTAATGAGATTCCATGTTAAAACGCAAAAAAGCACATTTTCAGTTTTGATATCTCCAATTTCAATTCGCTTCAGGTATTAAGTATTGCAAATGTTTCTCAAATCACAAAAGAGTAAATAATCATACCGATACAAAAATATGACGTTTCAAAAATAAAAAATTGAATAGAAAAGTTTAATTTTTTTCCAAAACTTATCACACTTTGTTGCTCATAACTTCTAACATATATACACATTGTACAATTCTTAGTTTTATACCATTTAATAAAAAGACACATTGACTCTTAAAAATATAAGTAAAACATAAATATCAGCAGTCATGTGCCTTATAGTGCTAGTAGTAAAGATCCTTTTTTAAACTCACACTTCTCTTAAAAAAAATAATAGCATTTTTCAGTATGACAGTTGCTATAGAGAAAATTTCAGAAAAGTTAAAATTGTTAAATTTAAAGTGAAATTACTCATTAACAATTACTTAAGGTATAAAATAGCAAATAAATTAAATACTTTTACATTAAAAAAAAAATTGGCTAATTTTGTCCGAAATATCAAATTTTGTCTAAAATATTGACACAAGTCTGTATAGTGTTCAGAGCATTTAAATTCTTTCTATTCAGCCCATATTAAAGTCGATTAATCGAACAAACAATATTCGAGTGAATACCATATTCTTCATTCTTAGAAAATATTAAAAATAAATTTGAATAAAAAAAAAACATTTTCATTTAATGAATTGATTCAATAAAGCCTCTGAATAAGGATATTAAATAATAAATATAATAAAATAGTAAAATAAATAAAATAATAAATAAATATCTAAAAACAGAAGTATTTGGTTACTTTATCATCAAATAAAAAACCTTTATAAATAAGCGGTCAGTGAAAATAAACGAAAAGATGTAATAATTTCTAGGATATAAGGCTATGCGGAACTGTATAAACATTATTGTATTTTGAAGTACTTCAAAATCATAACTATATTTTTCTTCCATTACCATCCCTACTCTAAACGTACATACGATGCATAATGACTGAATTAAAAAAAAGTTGATTTTGGAAGCCTTTAACCACGACATGAATAACTCACGCAATATACACGTGATTATCCGTGACTTTATATATACATAAGTCACCATGACAAATCTGTTTATTAAACTTCCTAACTCTCTATGAAATTCTAAGATCGAACTCATATTTGAGTGAACTACTACTTGTGTTTATGAATTACTTAAGAAAACTATGTGTCTCATTTATAAGTAAAAAAACTATTCATTATGAACGCTTTATGAATAAAGTTTAAATTACTACTTATTACTGATGATAATTGCACGATAAAAACTTTCTCTATTTATTTTATTTAGTTATAATTCTCAACTTGTTCTTTTGCTCATATTTAGTATAATAATCATCAAATAGTTAATGAGATTTTGGTTAAACTTTTTTTCATTTAAATTTAGATTTCTTATATAAGTAGTTTATAATGTATAGTTTTTAATCTCATTTAAGCAGCAAAAGAAACATATTACTTCTCTGCCTGTCACTTTCACTCACTAATAGCTTTTCTAGAATAGCTACATATAAAATAAAATATGGATTAGCCGCCTCGTATTGTTCGCTTAACGGAATAAAATAGCTAATTAATTTTTATAAGTGTAAAATAATTACTGCTGATCTTTTTATTCAATTAGAGAACTGATAGAGGCTCCGTTACTCTAACGTAAATGTAAATGTAGCGATTTAGCTGACACGTTTGGCTTATGAGAGTTATATGTATTTGTGTACTCAAAAACGTAAATGTAATTAAGCTGTAAGGTCAATGTCGACAGCTTTTTATTTCAGCTTTATTTTAATTTTTCTGCGTAAAAATCGCTTTTAAAAGTTTATCGACTGCACAAACTATTTTGCTATTTTTTTCTCACATTTCTTTTTTTTTTTTAATAATTTAAATAAGGCGTAAAGTACAATTAAACGGTTTTGTCATAAAAGTTCAAATTTTGTTTGGTATACAAATCACTAAAATACAAATAAATAATCTAGTGATTTTGAAATAAATGTAGACTTACTGGAAATATGTATAATTGACATCACTGATGTTTATATGAAAAAAAAAAAAAACAGCAAAGTACTACTGGCTACATTTACGTTTTTGAGTTATCATTCATTTCTACTTCCATTAACATTTACGTTTTTACATTTACTTTTACGATACAGTAGTGCAGCCTTAAGATCTGCTAATCCAATCTTAATTTGCAATAATTTAAACTTATGATAAGAGAGCATTTGTGTTTTATGAAATAATGTCAATGTTTATTTATTCTTGTATGCAGCTTAGAGCCGTCAAACACTTTCTTTCCAACTTATTTTTTATTTTTGTTTTCTATCAATGGAATGAATTTATTTAAAAAAAGATCTGAAATAAAAATTAATAAAAATATCTTAATAATATAAACCAGATAAACATCATCATTTGTATTTATTCGAATAAATAATTATAATTATTAAAATAAATATTTGTAATATTAATGGGAAGATGGTTGGTTCAATTATATTCTTTAATAATTGTCTATTTTTGTAAATAATCAATATTTAGTTTTATTTTCTAATACGTCTTGTAAATATTATTATATACATTTATATACACTTACTTATATATTTGTCTATAGTTTATAGTAAAAGAAAATATTCGTTTAATATTTAAGATACTCGTACTAATTTCATTCTTTTTATAATTATTTTTTTTTACTTTATTTTTTTCTTTTTGTGTAATTTTATAATAAAAAAAACACAAATATATGCCAGGTATCATTAACGGACTCGGATCCATCACAATTTCGTGATTTTTTTCATACAACTGACTATGAAGTAAAACAACATCAACCTCTAAGGCTGAAAAAGAAAGTCTATGAATTTTACACTGCACCAATTACGAAATTTTGGGCTGATTCGGTAAGTATATATATATATAAAATATAGATCTCAATATCGTTTATAAGTGTCTTAATTTTATTTAGAAAATTAAATCGTATATATAAAAAGAAATAAGAATAAAATATTGTGGTTTTTATATATTTCGGGACAAAACTCCAAGCATTTTTTTGACAAAATGTACTAGACACGAGATTCAATTAATTAGTTGTTTGTTGTTGTATAGCTATGTTTTTAATCCTAGAGGACTTTATATAAGTCTAATTTAAAATTGCTGAAAATGTATTAATAAAATTGTAGGTATTAGTTGAAAAATATTTCTTATACAATATAAACAAATGATATACATTAGTTTTTCCGAAAAAAAAAACATGTCAAAACAAAGCCTCGGCAATCCGCATTATTCGGATTAGAGTCTGCAATCAATTACCGGATTATCGAGTTTAAACTGTCTTAAATTTAGTGTTGAAAAATTAGACATTTTTAAACCCAAATAAATGTAGAATCTGTTAGCATTAAACATTTCGAACAAGAGTTAAAAGTTGAACCCAAAATAAAAATACAAAATTCATTAATAATTTTATTTGCAAGTTATTTCACAGGCTTTTATCACTTTTCTAAATTAACTCTTTTATGTCAAATGTGGCTTATAGGCAATTTCGAATTTGGCATCGTTTTATATAAAACTAATTCATATAGAAACACATCGAATTGGTTTATTAAAGGCTTTGGAATGAAAAGACTATAAAAAAGTATCAGTTGTAATGATCTGAACATGCATGATGCATTGAAATAAATGAAATAAAAATTCGTATAATTAAAAAGTAGATAATAAAAAATTGAGTAAAAAACAGAATAGAAAATTTTTGAATTCTAACACTTTTTAATGCACCAAATCGAACCAGGTTTATTAAAAAACTACTTCCAATTACAGAAATTATACGAGGCAACATTTTTATCGGTGACGGCACAAACTAAACTAATTCAGTGGCTACTTTATTTTTTAACATTTTTATTCTTTGATCATAAAGATAAATTTATTGAAAATAAAACGATACATGCTTCAATCAAATCAATGCATAAGTTTCGATTTTATTCGTAAATTCGTATAAATAATAATTTTCATAGAAAAATTAATAAAATCACAAGCTCCTTTTTCACTTAAGTGTGAATAAAATTAAAACTTATATTTGTAACGAATTTATTTTTATGAAAAAAAATCCAAATTTTTTAAAAAAAATTAAAACGACCTGAATATCTCTATTAATGTTGAGCGTATTAAGAAATTATGTCAGAAAATCTTAGAAATAATTTTAATTCGAATTTTTTGATATTACTTTGAATAAAATCTGACAAGTAGTTTACAAGATATGCCGCAATATATAGAGTAACATCCTTATTTTTATAGCATAACATATTTAAAATTATAATAGATGGAGGCACTACATTTAACAAGAAATATATTTTTCTTATTAAATTTTATTAAAAATTTCGGCGGCTGATTTTGTGACTTAAAGTCGATCGACTTATATCTCGGCTTCTAATATCTATGGAACCAGAAACTTCAGAAATTTGAAATCTTTATAATCCTTAATTGTTTCTACAACAGCAAGTTTAAGAGTGGCCATCAAAGGGTTAATAATCATGGAACTTAGCAAAGTTGTCTTTTGGATTTCTAAAAACAACAGTTATAATTTCTTACTCTAATCAGATTTATGTTTCAATTCAAATATAAATATTAATTTATAATTTTTTATTTTACTTTTAATTAATTAGATGGCGTACATGTTTTTCCTTTTGATGTTTACTTTTACGGTTTTGGTTAAAATGGAACAAAAGCCACGTTGGCAGGAAATGTATTCAATTGCCTATATAGCAACATTGGGATTTGAAAAAATTCGTGAAATTATTTCCTCAGAACCTGTAGCTATAACGTAAGATGATCTTATCTTAAGTTGTTTAAAAAAAAATATTTAATTAATCTCTTTTCTTTTGTTAGACATAAATTTTCCGTTTGGGCCTGGAATATGTGGAATCCTTGTGATGGTGCGGCTATAATATTATTTTTTATTGGACTTTCATTGCGTTTTCGACCCAATACCATGGATATTGGTCGTGTAATTTATTGTGTTGACAGCATCTATTGGTATTTAAGAATTTTAAATATCTTGGGTGTTAATAAGTATTTAGGTAAGTTTTATTGCTCTTACTAGAAATTTTAATTATGTATATTAATTATTGTTTCCTTTTTTTGATATTTTTAGGTCCACTTGTTACCATGATGGGTAAAATGGTTAAAAATATGATTTATTTTGTCGTTCTCTTGGCAGTAGTTCTTATGAGTTTTGGTGTCAGTCGTCAAGCAATATTGTTTCCCAATATGGAACCCACTTGGCGTCTAATACGAGAGGTAAGTAAAATTTTACTTTTTAGTTAAAATTTCAATTTTATTTGAAAATAAAATGTCTCAGATATTAATATGTGTGCGTGTGTGTATATAATACTTGTGTGTTTTAATCATACATGAAATCAATGAAAAAGTATGGAATGATTTTTTATTTAGATTTTATTATTTTATAAATACATTCACATAGAGCATATGATTTATTAGTTTTAAGTTTTAATCTTAATCTTCTTAAGTTTCTTTTAGAAAAAATAGAATTTATCCTTAAACAAATGTCAGTGTCCAATGTACATATAATAATAAATTGTACAAATTTGTATTCAATTATATTATTTGATAATATAAATAATTTTATTTAATTTCATTTCTATACAATGGTTAACCCTTGGGATAATTAGTTTGTTAGTATTTCAAAAGATTTTAAGATGACTGAGACTAACAATTGATTGATACAAATTGAAAGTAAAATTTCGATTTACTTTTCAAAGACACAAAACTATTATTATGACTATAATCATCCAAGACGAATCTCTAAAACCAAACAACAATATTAGTCTTTAAGATTGTCCGTCTGTAGTCCAAACGTATAAAATTCAATTAAATATTTTGCGACACGTTGTTTTGAAACATTTAAACATCAATTATGTTAAAGATTTGTTAACCTTCAATAAATATTTTCAAGTGTAGAAAATTAGTCCTAATCAATGGATATCTGATGGTCATTTAAACTTTCAAGGTTTAATAATGTTTTGTTTTTTTTTTTTTATTTTACTTATAATTTAATTACTAGATTAAATCATTATTAATGAGAATAATATAATTAATGGAGTACATACACATGCAAAATGAAAAATACAAATGTATATGTATTTAAATAATTGTTTAATATACTGATTTGTATAATATTTAATTAATTATAAAATAATAATATGAAATTTTTGTTTTAAATTTCTCTTTTTTGATCTATTTTGTATATTTCTGCAACATGTATTTTTAATGATTTTCTTTTTATTCACACATACATACAATCGCATTCATTTAACACATTTGATCATTTCCTCTTTCTTTTTTTATTTCCTTTGATTGTTCTCACTAACACATAATAATTATTAATTATTATTATTTTGTATTGATATATTTAATGAATATAATTAATTAAAAACACACACGCACACACATGTTAAATTGTGTACATATACTAGGTTATTGCTGGTTCCATAGTAGCACCAGGATTCTTGGGAGCCTTAAGACACAATAGTCCATCGCATGGTTCAAGAGATTCGACCGGTGGTATTGGTGGTTATATGTCATCACATCATCGTGGCCATTCAACAATGTCACATCAAACCACAACAACTTCATCGTCTGCACCACCACAACATGCCACTACATCTGGACAGATTTTGCAAAGATCTGAACTTTTTAACATTTTAAGTGGCAATATGACCAATAATGTAAACCAATCAAAGAATCCTAATATTTTAGTTTGAGTAAAAAAAAAAAAGAGAAAAACTAAATGATTTGATGTTGTGAAGAAAGCATCTTGATACTTCTTACTTTTGCTCCTTATTTATTATCTTCTATTTCTTCCTGTGACTGTCCCTTCAGTTTTTTTTGTACTAAATTGGTTCTATAACTGCGACTATATTTTTTTTAACTATAGATTTTTTTTTTCATTTGCCCCGCCATTCTTGTAATAATTTGCCACAACTAACATTTATAATAATTTGCCTCTTGAAATTAAGGATAATAATTTAAATATGTTTTTAATTTGATGCATGAATATTTAAAATACAAAATTAAATATGTAAATAGAGATGTAAATCTATGTGTATGTACTCTATTATTTATAAGTTTATAATTAAAACTATTATTTATAGACTCTTTAAATCTCTAACTATGAAATCTCAAATTTATTTCAATTTTAAAAAGTTTAAAACTGACACTGAACGAAAACTAGTGGAAAATTGCAATATTATAAATTATATTTTAATTACCTTTTGTTTATCATTTATTTTTATTCAATTCAATAAATATTAAAGAGAAAATACCTAATCTAAAATTGCAACAGGTCAAAGGTAAAATAATATCAATAATACTCTGCATCAGTATATGTATGTATAATCTATAACATTTAAAAAGGTTCGTTAAATAAATTTCAAAAAAGTTCAAAAGCAACTTTCAAGAATTATAAGAAACACTATAGAAAATAAAATTAAAAAAGAATTAGCCCAATATTTTTTATAACTATGCAGTACATGCTATTTTAATTCTTCGGATTTCGGTAAAAAGACATTTTTTTGCAATTTTTAAAATTTTACGACAATGTTTAATATATGCCGAAAAATATATTCTAACCAGTGAGTAGTAACCACTCAACCATTGATTGGTGTCAACTGGTTCTCAATTGGAACTTTGATGACGATACTTAATGGGGACTGAGCTACATTACTGGACCGCCCTATTACTGTAATATAAATCACGAAGGATTTATATAAAATGCAACAAAACTAATCATGAGAATTATTATTTACTCTGATTCCCAAAAATTACTTTTTAGTCCCATTTAATCTAATACTCAGCAACAAATTTCGATCGACAGTATCTAACTTTTTTTCAAACAAATTATACCATATAATTAGGATTTTTTTATGTTTGTCTAATGTCCAGTCAAAATACAATTTGTCCAGCTAAATAAAATAAGGGTTTAATCCCGAATACTTGATTTTACACTTTAATAATTAATTCAAAATGAAAGATAAAAATTATAACCTAGGATTTAAAATTTTTTTAATTTTTTTGTTTTTATTTTTTATAAAAAAGATAAAATATGCTTCCTTTTTTGGCTACTCAATACTGTAAAATCAATACCTTAAAATTTTAATATTTATCGTTATTCAAATATATCGACTAAAATACAATAAATTAGAAAAATTATTTCTGAATAACTCTTCGTCAGCGTCTGACATTGAATAAAAAATCTTACTGTCTGTTTCTCTAAATGCGAACGAACGTTTCGTTCGAGTAAATTTATTGAAAACAACAAAAAATTTTAAAATTTATTTGTTGTTTTTAAGAAACAGCCAGTTAATTAGCTAAAAAGCTGCCAAAAAACAAATTTGAGCAAATTTAATATTTTTCTATATAACAAGGAATTATTTCAGCTAAGAAATTTTATTTAGATTAGAAAATCGAGTTCATATCTTTGTTAGTTAAGATATTTTAACGCCGAAAATAGACTTTGTCATGTAAAATGAGAAAGTGAAAAAACTTTAAGATATTCCCAAAAAAAATGGTGAAAAATCCCAAAAATAGATTTTTTCACATACTCGGCTATAGAATCCACATTTTTCCGAAGTTTGGATTTTAAAGTTTTAACAGCATAATGAAGATTCTTAAAATAATTTCCGCTTGTCGATTCGTTCTTTGGGATTTGAGAAAAGATAGTGCAAAGTCAAAATTTTCATATAAAATTGGTTAAAATTAAAGAAGGTGTTGTGTACCTTGAACACTTGAGTTTTTGGACTTGTTTTTTATCTTAAAGTCATCAGAAAAGTGTAAAATTTTTATATTTTGCTAAAGAAAATTTTATTTTAGAGAAGAAGAGTGTAGAATACATAAAGTCGTCTTTTTTACAATTTTCAAATTTTTTATTTCATTCAATAGATAATTCAGTAGGTAATTTTGTTCTTTGACTAGTTAAAAATTTATAATATCGGTCAGAAATACTGGATATATATAAAAAACCAATTAGACTATTAATACACAGTGTATGTGTCCATAAAAGTTAATTTTAACGGCAAATAAATGATAATTTAAGTATATAAATGTCCCTATTTTTTTTCTTTTTCATAGAATATTTATCTCTGAAAATTTTTTATGCGTCTAATTTAAACTATAGTGGAACAAATATAATTTTATTTCTTTCTTTTATAAAGTAGAAAATAGACAGCTGCAATATCATTACCATAAGTGTTAAAGTGACCGGTAACATCCTTAGTTTGGTTATTGGAAAATTATAATAACGAGATTTACTGAGATTATAAAAAAGGATTTCAACATTAACTTCTAAGTTTTAGAATATAATTTGACACAAACCGATTTATATATGTATGAATCATTCATTTTATAACTGATCGTAGATCTAATTAAAAATACAACATGTAACAAACTTTTAGATTTTCCCTCATTTAGGTTTAAATCAAATCTCATATTTACAATCTAATCTAGATAATTTTTCGCTGTTTTTCAAATTTTTAATTGGATATGGCGGTCAAAATACCTTTAGAGAATTTGATTAAAAATAGATATGTCCAATCCAATTCGATTTTGTGGATTGTCTTTTCTACTTAAAAATTCTGTTTATCGAGAGCACAAATCAAAATAATTTCAATTATTTC
>MINK01008095.1:0-10311 GCA_001735545.1 Phormia regina
AAGGAAACTGCTGATGAATGATAAAATGCTAGAAAAGACTTAGCCCATAAATAAATAATCACTTAGGCCCTTTCATATTATTTTTTGTCTAAAATCAATCCAATGAAGAGGCTATGTAAAAGTTTAAATCTTATTGAGTGATACCCTACTTACACTTTATTTTTCGAGCAGTCATATTAGAGAAGCAAAGTTCTTTTGGATGATTTATTTTGGAATTAGAAATAATTGAAAAGTCGCGCTGTATTTTTAGTTCGGATCACAAGCATTTCTATTTTTAACATTTAAATTGGCTAGTATTAAAGCATAAAACAGAAAATTATATAAAATTATGTATGAGAAATAGAGCAGCTAGTTTCTGCGTCTTTAGATTTTATTTATTTATGACAGAGCATACGTGGCTTGCAAACAGCATACATAGATGCCCATTTTCAACTGAGTCTGTCATTGCAGACATGTGTAAGAACTGCTTAACATATTTTCTTTAAGAAAGCAATTTAATCAAGGCGATTGATCTATAATTAGTAGCAAATCAAAAAGTTTGTCAGATTGAGTAAATTACAGGTTGTACGCCATTAAATAAATAACTACAATAAAATTATCAAACGATTAACACAAATTTTTTCAAACTATATTCTAAATAGCATGGTACTCGTGTATGCATTTTTAGATAGTAATTATAGGAGTAAGCTTCGCATTTTGGTCTTATTAGACGGACTAAGCATCAAGCAGCGTTATTTTCCCAATAGCATTAGGTAAGTTGGGAAATTTTAGTTTTGTCATCGATAAAAATTGATTTTTAAAACTATTATCTATGTTTGTTACACTAATATCTTATATAGTACCTCAGTCGCGATCTAAAATATTTTAACGGCAGATGAAAAAAGTAAATTTTGCTATGGTACTATACATTTACGTCATCTAATACAATATAACTTTCTCGTTTAATTCTTCAACAACAAACCACTGCAGATCACATTTAAAATCTCCAGCAGATAAGAATAAGCATTAAATATTTCCGAAACCGCCTTTATTATTGATACATGGGAAAAATTTATTTAGAAATGCTAAACTTTATGTGTCAGTTTTTTGTTTGACAATGCGCATAAATGGTATCGCTAGGTTTCAGCAATTTTTCAAACAGAATTTTATATATCAAGCTTTGCCATTGAGTTCACACGGTCGCAAATGGGCTTAAAAATTGGTAGGCTGTATTATCTTTTTACTCTAGACATGAAGGGTTTGCCTTTTTACAAAATTTCCTTTTAACTTTTGCATTTTTTTGAATAGCCTATAAAGATATTGTGAAGCAAATGCCACTACATTATGCATTTAAAACTTATTTATTGCCTTTTAACTGAATGTATATCACACTTGCTTGCGTGGATCATACTTAAATTCCTCCTAAATACCATTTATTTGTCGCAAGACTTATGGAGATACCAGATACTAAAATGCTTGTAAAATAATTTTACCGCAGAACTTTTGTTTATTCATTTCTGAATTTATTTTGTTTTCCATATGATTATCGAAAATCTATTATCATCTATGTATTCATGTTAACATTTTAAATTTACACACACCTAACGCAAATTCTTTTGTTATTTTATTTTTTTAATTTAAAATACAACAGTCACCACAAAACACCAAATAATGTTCGGAACTAACTGTACTGTTTGCACATGTTTTTTCCTTAAGTTTACTCATTGCCATCAAAAATCAAATGGAACAAGTGAATAATATTTATTGAAAGTAACTGCAAAAAACAAATTGTTATTCTCATTTGTAATTCAAAAGAACATTTGCTTTTGTGTCAACCTTATATTTTGTCAGCAGTAACAACAATAAACGAAATATGACAAATATAGTCGTTTAAATACTTAGTTTATTTCAATCTTAACAATGATTGAGCAACTGTATTTTACGTTGTGTCTTTATCCCATAAAAACGACATAGTATTATATTTGAACACAGTTCTCTATTGTTTTTTTATTTTTGTAAGTCCTTTCTTTTCTTGTTAAGTATTTTTTATTTTCTATATAGGTCATAGATAATAACAAATGCCTGTGCTCTGTAAATAGTAACGTTCATATTACCGAAAAGAAGATGAACTGTGGGACATCATCGTTTTAAAGTTTTTGATAAACTACTGCAAGTTGCTTAGAGTTTTCATACTATATTATTGACCTAAATATTTAACATATGTAATTTTTTCCACTAGATTGTCTAAAAAGGTGTCTAGACACCATATAAATTAGAATCTATTAAGGCAAGATATATATTGCATCACCTGATTTTGCTTGCATTGAATGGTTAAGGTTGGAAAAAAGACGTTGCAGGTCGCAATTGCGATGCTAATTAAAATTTTATCTAATGTGCTTACGAAAGTTTAGACATCTTTAGGGGAGTGTTCTCTTCGCGAAAAGACGAAAAGTAAATAATAACTTGTTTCTTGACAAAAGACACTCCTTCAAACGAGCAAAGAAACAATCGGCCAAAATTTTCCCGAATATTCTTTGATACTGTCATGTGACCAATCATCTTTTGTTTCATAGTATCGCTCGGTTTTAACCAGTAGGAACACAATGCATCATTTGACTCGTATGCTTACAACAAAGGCTTTAGAAATATTTTGAACAATACAGGCACTTTGAACAGAACAACAAATATAAAATTAGTAATATTCGATCAAAGAATTCGCAGTTTAAGATATTGCAAGACAGTCATTGAAGACACAAGCTAATTTAAAATAGAGCAAAATAATAGAATTTTGATTTTAGACTATAAATTATGGCTACAGGTAAAAATTGAACATGGCAAAATTTTAAGTAACAATGTTTCATTACCAATATAAGCATACTCGATAGTCCGGAAATTGTGTTGTATGTTTAAATACAGGTGACTGTAAAATAGTCCGTTAAGAATAATTGCGTTGGCGGAATCGTAAAAGGAGGTATAATTTTAATGTAAAGGGTCAACTAGTCTATATGTGAGACTAGACAAGCCAACTTTATAGGGAAAAAACGTTATAAAATATGTAAACCATCGAAATAACTTAATACATTTATGATGTCAAATTGGAATATCTATAATTATTTCTTACCATTGCGTTTGTAGAACTGTGCTTTATTTTGTTTATAACACAAAAAGCTAATGTTAATTCATTTGGTATATGGTCGGCAAAACAATATTGAACAGCTAAGCAGCATTTGCTTCTATAATATTTAGCGCAAAATTTGACATTGTATATATGACAAATAGATATACCACAAAGGAAAGTAACGCAGATTAAACTGTCCATTTTAATTTTTAAATAAGTCTAAAGTACTAAGATCAGTGTAGTTTGATATTACACGCCTTAAATATTTTATTGGTCTAAACTGTTCAAATGCTAAACAATCACAACAAATAAAACAATGTTAAAATCTACACAGCTTAATTATTTTAATTTTCCTTAGACAAAAAAATTCGCACTTGCATAAAAACATGGGAACAAAAAGTATTCGTCTCTCATATGTGATTCTATAATAAATTTACAACATTATCTTTGTGCCTCGAATACTGAGGAATAAAGAACAGTTTGTATAAGTTTGCCAATAATTCTTGGCATCGGTTTCATGCCGTCTTGGCCTCATGTAAGCAAAATGTCATATGAATTAGCTACTTTGGTGAAATACATCTCGAAATACACCGCCTGTTCATTTTTAAGGAATAAAGATAAAAACAAACAAGATCATTGTGCTATGCAATAAACAGCAAAGAGCCAAAAAATGTGTGTAGGATTTGTGCTGTATATAAACAAATAGATCTTTTGTGTTAGTAAAGTATTTTTAGCGCCATTGGACCAAACCACAGATGGGACTTTTTACGATGCAAACTCACTTTAGCCTGTATCGATTTTTTTCAAATGCTAAAGCAATTTTATCTAAAATTATCTCAAAGAGCAAATAAAAACTTGTACAATTTATTAAAAAAGAGCGCATTAATACCACATTTATTTTTTCTTGTAAAGCCATAATCCACAGCAGATGAAAATAACAAGGACGATTGAAATTATACAAAGACTGTACCTTACCAAAAATCCAAAAATCGAATTTCTTGACTTTAGCATCTTTGTGAGACTCTTCATGTAGATCTGTTGCCACTTTTTTTGTTTTTTCAGACGTACTTTTGCCCTCATAGCAAATTCTGCTCTTGCCAGCTTCAAGTCCTTTATTTTTCGTTTCAAGCACTGTACTGTTTTCGTTAGACGGACTTTTGAGCTCAAGGCAAATTCTGCTTCCGTCCGCTTCAAGTTCTTTATAATTTGTTTCAGGCTCATCAATGTTTTCTGTTAAGTCTTTAAGATCAATATCAAACATCGTTTGTAAGTCTCTTCGGATTTTCAAATTTGCATCCGGCTTTTTATGAGACTCATGATGCAGTGTTTCTGCTACTTCGCTGTTTAAACTTGTTAAGTCTTCTGCAAATGTCCCTAAAGGCATTGCAATTGATTCAACAGATTCTCTAACCTGCTCTGGCACCACAAAATTAAGCTTCTTGCATTTTTCAAGTTCTTTCATAAAAAAGTCGCTGTTGTCGCTCACCCATTCTTTAATATAGTCACAAGTGGTGATTTTGATATCTTCTTTATATGTAAAGTCTGAGTAAAGATCACAGTCTAGCAGATATTCTGCTAAAGCAGACATAAGACAAAGATCCCTTTCACAGATTTTTCTGCCGTCATCAGATTCTTTGTTATTATAAAAAACATAAATGTAGCATTCAAAATTTTGTATGACTGTTTTTGCTTTTGCAATTGTTTCAACTATAGTTGGATGACAGTTTGATTCAGGTTGTTTTTCAAACATTCGCAAACTTTTCATCATCCGTTGGTAGATAGACTCATCTCTATCTTCTTCACCAGGTTCTAACAAATATTGTAAATTGATATTGTTTATCCTCTTTCTCATATCAACTATATGTACTCATTCCGCTGTGAACGAAAAAAGTTTTTGTATAGCGGTATCGAGATAGACGTTGGTTTTCTTTGCCACGTTAGCAATACAAGCTGTTTGATATGTTTCTTCGCTGCCGTCGTTAGCTTTGTTGCTTGACTCTTCCAAAGTATCATCTAATTTTCGCGTTTTATTCTGTCCTCATATATTTTAGAAATATTAGTTAGTATCGAAACAAATTCTTCAATCTGAAAATTCGTTACAAAGTTTGTGTTTCTAACCGAGGTTTTAAAGGCAATTAGTTCATCAATCACATTTTTTATTGAAATTAAATTTTCCTCAACTTTGTATTGACGATTATTTTTGTCCAAAATCTTCGGCTTTGTGATATGATTTTGTGCGTCTTTCTTGCTATCCAACTGTGCTTGATTTATAACTTTGTAACTAAATCTTTTACTTCGCATGTTTATAAGTCTTTTATGATTATCGTTCATGTCATTTTCATCTTTCATCAATTTTTTCATATTGTCACTTTTAGCATCTAAATTATCTTTTGCATTTTTATCACTTGCTAGACCTTGTTTCTTATGATCTAGATCCGGATTTGTATCTACAGTTTCCCTACCAGCTACAAATGTATCGCATTCATGGTTTAGCAGTGTCACAATCAGATTTGATTGCTATTCTAAACTTGCCTTTATGTTGTTATATTCTCCTTCTTGTCTTTCTATCTCTGTATTTTCTACTTCGATGACAGCATAAACAGAACTAAGTACTTTTGCAAGCCCATGTGAAAGGGATTAGATGTAGGTTTGAGTTTCTCTGTTCATGTCACCATCGTTATTGGTTTCCTTAAACTCAGCTATTGCTTCATTTATTGAGAGAAATTTGTGTTTCAATGACATTATTACTTCCATTGTTATTGCCTTTAACAAACTTAACTCTCTGTACATTGCGTTTACAAGCAAAGCCAACCTAAAATACGACAGCAAATGACTGTAAAAAACTTGACACAATCGGTCAACGTACTCGAGTTCTTTTTTTGTGAAGTTTTGTGTTTTTTCTGTCATGACACTGTAAAATGTCTTATTAAACACTTCAGCTGAAGGGAAAAGGAGCTCTTTTTTGTGACTAAATTTATGCAAATGTACCTAAGAAAATTATTTTGAACCGAACCACTACACCAGTACAACTAAATTCAAATACAGGAAGCTGCATAATCATAAGGAACTTGCACTAAATGCAATCGGTATAATTTAATTGCAATTTTTGTACTACAAACAACGCAAACCGATACAAAACACACTAAAGTAATTTGTCGATAATGTTATCGCTCATATATATTTAATCATCCGGTATCACGATAGTATATCTAAAAAGAAAGACATCAAATGAGCCCTTTGTGCTTCCATAACTGGAATTTATATGCATGAGACATTACACAGCGTTACTAATTCTCATTATATGCAAAGTTAACGACTGGACGCATGGTCTGCACGTATATAAATCAACAAATAAAACTGTCAAGTCAAAGTGAAAATTATATTTTTGTCAAATAGCAGCTTAATGCAATAATTTTGAGACACGGGTTTGTGATGAAAGTCAAAATGTACTATCTGTGCAATGCATGTGTAAGCATTAAAAAGGGTATAATTCCTGTATCGAATATTTGAACAATGTTAAATGGTCTCAGTTATCCTATAACTAATCAAACCCATCTTTTCAATGTAATCTAAAATAAACAAGAGCAAATTAGATGGAATGTACATATTTATATTTTAACCTATCCGAGAGTGTACACCAAACAAACCAACCCAAATATGCATTTCAGATAATAAAACTTGAAACACAAAAGGCACGGCGGCATTGCTCTTAAGTGTTACACAGTTTTAGTTAGAGGTATTAAACAAAAATTTTAAAACTTGAGACCCCTGTTCATATTTGTTCGCTCAAAATAGAAAGCTTCTACCATACAGGAATTATTAAAAACTTTTGTGTTTCCTGTAAAATTGTTCATAGAATTATATGTTTGAGCCGCCCTTTAGTCCAGATCATAGTGGACTTCTTATATCAACAGCGTTCGAAATGGTGTATTTAATACATTAATTTACATTTTGTCCGGTATACCGCCATAAAAACAAAATGGAATAATATAATACAAGCGTACAACAACACTTAAACCGAATATTATATCTTTTTCAATACGAAAGGGCTCCGGACAGAATTACATATACGGCTTACAACCCAGTTAAGCAAAAGAATCAAAGTTTTAAAGAATTTCCAGAAGAAATTTTTATTCTTAAGTCACAATTACATGCCAGGAAACAACAGAGATAAATTTATTTGTACAGTCTCGTTCACGGCATTTAAAAAATCGAATAAAGAGGGCTTTTCGATAATTTTGCTTCCTTCATGCGCAATGACAAAAGAATTGTTAAAACACAAAGATTTATAATTTTAGAAACGTTTGGTCAATGAAAAATATGTGATCTAAGTTTAAGTGTTTATAAATAATCTTAGAATATTTTATACGAGGACTTACCCTCTTGATGAGTAGCTAAAGTCTAGTAGTATTTGACAGGATGGCCTTTAACTCGCAAAAGTTAATTGTGAGTTTTAAAGTGCCTGGGATTAGGAGTAAAGGAATAAAAAACGTTTTTTGTTACTATTCATTAGCAAAATCGGTGTTATACATCTTCAGAATCAAAGTCATTTGGGGACTTTGGATTCAATAATAATTATTAAGAGTTTTAATGAAGTGTCTGTATATAATCTAGCGACAAATTATAGAATTGGAATATCACTAGTCTTATTAAGTCAATTATTTTTTTCAAAAGCTAAGTTTAGAAATATAAACCATTTTTTCTGCTTTTTTTTTCAACCCTATTTATTGGTATTAAAGCGATGCCATAGACTGTAACATAAGCCGGAGAGCAATATTACAACTACAACCGCAATGCTTGCTATAGCAACTTTTTTGCCCCATGCGTTTGTTTTTTTGTTTTTTGATTTTGCATTTTCCGTTTTGGGCGTCGTTAAAGAATTGTTAAATTTTAAATTTAAACTATCCTTTAAATTCGGCCCAATCGTATTTTTCGCAGATATCAATTTTTGTTCATGGCCCCTATCATTTCCATCTCCCTTTTGACCAATCGAATCGCTCAGAAATTTTTCTAGTCTCCCAGTGTTACTGTCATTTTCAGAATCCGTGTTTTCAGTAAAAAAAGATTTCGTATTATCTGTTCCATATTGATCTACCAAAGATGATGCATCAGGACCATTTGCGTTTTCCTCAATTATTTTATTAGCATTGATTGTGGTATTTGGTACCAAATTTTGATTATGTGTAGCAATACTGCCGTTATCAACAGATGTTTGAACAGAAAAACCATTTAATGCCCTTTGTAGAGGATTGTTTACACTACGATCTGAATTAAATGTTTCTCCAGCTGATGCTAAAGAGCATAAATCATTTTGTACCTCTTGTTGTTTAGGTAATGATACGACTATAGGCTCATTCTCAATCTCAATCACTGGTTGCTGATTTGTTTCAACTCTCGACGTATCATTTAGATCTTCATTCAATGATATGTAGTCTGCCAAGTCGAATGTGATTCGTTTCATTGCAAAATTATCTGGATAAATTCCGATCTTGTTCATAATAAGATTAGATTCTTCAACAATTGTATGATCATGCGATTGCAACCATTTTCGTATTTTGTCAATTTTCTGTACCTTGACTTCATCTGGTAAACGTTCTTTTTCTACAATATAACATTGCAAAATGTATTCTGTAAAAAGTGCAATATTTTCGTTTAAATCATTATTGTTTTTTGACTTAGAACCCGCACTGTCTATTTTAGCTTTTGCTCCAATTTTCTTGTTAAAATTATTGATATAGTCTATAGCTCGAATTACTGCTGATTCTTTGTTAAAATTAATTGTCTGTTGAATATTTTTAAGCTTACGCATCAAAAATTGTGTCATGTCAAACGCTTTCGTTGCCCCATCTCCAATTTCGGCTGAATTGTGTCCTTCTAGATCTTGTTTCTGTTCAGTAAAATCTCTAAATTGCGTAATAAGCTTTACTTTTTTATGCATTAGCAATATTTTTTCCGCAGTAACATCAAGTACACTAAATTGCGCATGAGCCAATAATGTAAGTTGATCAGGTCTTTTCGTTCCATTATCAGTAATACATGCTTCTTTTACTATTTTCGAATATTGGCCCTCTAATTTTTCTATATTCACATCCAAAAGCTCAATTTGTGCTATAATATTCAACAAATCAACCAAACTATCTCGTACTTTAGATGCTCTATCTTCGTCTTCATCTATCTTTTTCGGATTGATATATTTTAGTTCTTTAATCAAATTGACTGCACCATGTTCGATTTCTAAATTTTCATCATCAATATCATTAATATTGCTTAATCTTGCAAAAGTAGATTCTACGAGTTTTTTTGATCCACTATCCTCAATATTGATATCTTTTGTTTTTAGTCTTGCTTTTCTTTCATTACACAATTCGTCCAATTTTGCATTTATTTTTTTGTAGGTTTCTGTCATTGAACGTAAAATAGCTGTATCGTTGTCGTTTACATTTGTCTTATTGTTACCTACGTTCTCTGCAACTGCTGGTACACCTAATAACTGATTAGCATTTAATAGCTGTATATCTAATGTTTCACCCCTAATCAATCTTTTTGTCATTGTTTCAAGAATTTCAGTATATTTTTGTAACTTAGAATTTGTTGCCTTATAAAATTTGTCTTGATAAATTGAATGATCAAGACCAATTTTTTGCAAAGTGTAAACAATACTAACAGCCTTACGAATACCGGCAAACAGTTCCTTCTCATATAGCTTAGCGTTGTCATTTGCATCAGTCTCTTTTATTTTTTTTAATGCGAATAGCGCCTTTCTTGCTTTGCAAATCACTTGTTTTAGTTGCATCGTAATTGTCACTAATTCTGCATCTGCCCAATCTCTTTCAAAATTGTTTCCTAGTACCTCGCGTAGAAGTCGGCAATATACTATTGAAAGATCTTTAAAAGCATTGTGTAAAGGTTGTATGCTTATTGGAATCTTATTTTTATCTTCAATATCTTGTTTTTCTTCACGAGTATCACCTTGTACATTGAACATGCTAAAAAGATATTTGAATCTTTTTAATACTGTATGTAAGTTTTGATAGAATAGTAAACTAAAAAAGTCTTCTTTTATCTCGTTCAAAATTAGACATGCTTGATTTTCCATGCAATATATTGAATCCTCCAAAGCTAATCTTGTCAATTCTCTTTTTGCATATTCGTTCAACTTTGCTTTTTTTATCATTTTGACAATAGATTTTTCCATTTTAACTTCCAAAGTATCA
>MINK01008116.1:403-24157 GCA_001735545.1 Phormia regina
TACTTGAATATATTCATTAAATTTTGATAAAAATTTAAACAATTGTGTTAATTGAAAATTTTTTCTGTGTTCTTAACACTACTTAAATATTTTATAATTGGAACTAATTAAAAAAACAAAAACATTAAAAAAAAACTGGCACTGTTTTGAACACTGACATTTTTTTATTCGCACAATATTTGAAAATGTATGTACCTATCTGTAGTGTGAAATTTAAAAAATTTTACTTTTTTAAAACTTCTTACTAAAATTTAAGTTTTTTTGTGATAGATATTCCAATACAAAAACAACAAAAAAATATAGTACGAAATTTATGTAAGAAATAATCTTTATTAATATGTCAAATAATTAAATCATCAAAATTAATTCCAATTAATTCTTCATAATAAAAATTCAAATTCTAAATTTAATTCGATTTATATCAAATTGAAAATATTATCCTTTAAGTAAATTTAAATATCTTCCCATTTAAAATAAATAAACAGAAAATTCCAAATTAATTTTAAAAGTATTTGCAAAACAAAAAAAACTTACCTTTATTTCTAGTGGCTCATAATACAATGCTGCTTCTTATTGCTTTTATTTTCTATTTACTTTTTTCTCTCACTAAACACTTCACTATTTTACTATTAATAAAAGTGTCTTTTCATTGACACTTTAACAAAAACAAAACAATAAAATAAGAAACAACAACAAACATTAAGGGAAATGGAGAGTAGTTGCATTTGCAAAAACAAATTAAATAAACAACTAAACACTTCTAACAAAAGCAATGCTTCTTCTACTTCTACTTTTTCTTACACAACTTCCCTTTTTTTCTTTCTTTTTTCTTTACCTCTTACATTATCATACATATAAAAAACAACTTAAGCACTTTTTTCACTTTGCTTTATTTGATTTTTTTCACTTTTACTGATTTTAATTTAATAAACTATTATTTTGTTGATTATTTAAATTACATATTTTTAGGCACACGCGCTGCGACCGCGATTTTATTAAGATTTATTTGATTTTAATTTGATTTCATATTCTTCTAAATATTTAAACAAAAGCATAATTAAATAATAGATTGTCAAAAATGTCTTGTCCAGAATACAATGTACAATCAATTGTACACTTGTTTATATTCTAATGTCACATACATACATAAGTATGTGTGTATTTATGTTTATAAATACACTTGCTAGTTAGTACGCATGCATGTTGGTATTAAAATAAAACATATAAAGTGACCGTCGCACATAGTGACACACAGTCATACTAACCCATTTACAGACCAACAGACAGATCGTCACATTTATTTTGTAGGCTAATTTAACTATTCGTAATGGAACCTTCGTTAAATACGAAAGCAAAAACACAAAAGCACAAGGAGCCTCCATTAAATTTTACACACAATTATTTGCAGTAAGATTTCCGATACATAATTATGCTTTTGTTTTTAAGATTTCAATAAAGATTTCTATTTAATTGCAATACCAACACTTTATTTAATATATTTATATTAACTTTATTTAATTATTTCACTTGTAAACTATAAATTTTAATAGATTTAAACAATTTTCACAGAATTACTAAGTTTTTACTTTTATGAGCGTCGGCAACTAGCGAAATGCATTAAAGAGAAGGGAAATGACATCTAACCAAAAAAAGTTGCCAGATGAAGAAATTTTAAGGAAATAGAAATATCTAACGGCCATATTTAAATGTATTTAGCAAGGATTACAACCAAAGTTAGTAAATTCATTTGAAGAAATCAGTAAACAGGAAGAAAATAAATAAAGTTGCTTTTTTAACTAAAAGAAATAATTTAATAATTAATTAATTTAATTAATTAATTAAATACTAGCAAATATACTACTAATGTTTCTTGAATTTAAATAAATAAATAAATAAATAAATAAATAAATAAATTAATTAATAAAAAAATAATTATTTATTCATGCATATTGTCGATATCTTTTAAAATTTAAACTTTGACATGAATATACATATGTACGTACATCTAACCTGCGAAATGACTACTTTATCATTTTAATTAAATAAAATAATTGTTTGTTGGTTTGTTTTGATAATGTTAATAAAATTTTTTAAATAAATTACTAACATGAATTATTATAGCGTTATAGCTAAGAATAATTTCTTACAATTATTTAAATTAATGAAATATCTTGGTTTTATTTGCCCATGAAATACATATTTAACATTATAATTTAAAAGAAAAAACATTGAACTTCTTTATATAATAAAAACAAAAAATAATAATAAGTTTTTGTTTTCTTAGAAATTTGCTAAAATTAAACAAATTATTACAGTCTTAACTTATTCTAACGGTTGAGTAATTATGTTAATATTTCTTTTGAATATTTAAATATATTTTATGTGTTTTGCTGGTACATTAAAAATTTGTTAATCAACGCACCCAAAATAATATTGAAATTAAACTAATACAAATATTTCCGGTATTATGACAAAGTTCTTTACTTCTTACTTTATTATTACTTAAAATTTTTTGTTTATTTTATATTTGTTGTTTCTCTTTTTAACATACCTACATACATACATACTACAACAACATGAATTTCAGGCTTCATTAATCATGGTTTAAATTTAAAACAAAACAAATAATAAACATTTCTAAACATGGTTAGTTAATGTTGTTGTTGTATTTGTTTTTGTTATTTTATATTATATGGATTTTGAATCAACATGGGAAATTGAAATGTGGGCAGAGGAAGACGTCTTAATCGAATAAAAACAACAACAAATAATATGTTTAAAAGTGTTTTAAATTTTATGTTATAATCTTGATATAAATGTTATGCTTTATAACATTAAATAGTACCGTTGATGGTTATTACCAGGGAAACCAAAATATGCTCTCACGTGTTTTATGCGCCTTAAATATGCAGTAAAAAGGAAAAAAAATATGCTCTAAAAGCAAAAAAAGATATGCACTTAAAAACAAAAATATTTATAACTTTTATGTAAACAATCACAAAAATGTTTCTATTGTAAAGTCTTGTTTACGCAATTAGGTCTACACATCTTCAGAACTAATGGTATCACAACTAATTCCAACACCAATTAGTTTATGGTTCTAAATTCGTTTGACAATTTCGAATAAAAACCATTGATGAAAGAACTAATTCTAGAACCGTTCCATAGAATGGATCCCAGCAAAAACTTGGCTTCCAATTTTAAAAGCAACAGCTTACTGTATGCATTACATTGTAGCCATATTCGCCACTCGCAGCATTACCCAATAGTACTTCAATAACTGGTTTTTAGTAAATATGAAAGTAATTTGAGTTTTACATGGCTCAGTTGTCTAAATCGCCTAAAAAGATATATGTACATAAATGTATTGAAGGCTCAACTCCCAATTGAGGCAAAGGTTATTTTATTTCCCTTTATGAAAACCGGTTTTTGCCACATAAAAATGTAAGTCGACTATGGTGTAACTAGTAAGACGGCAGACTAACAAACACAAGCTGTATTGTGATACATGGGTTCAAATCTCAACCGAAACAAAGGTTTTTTCTTTTGTGCGTAAAAAAGTCAGCATCTTAAAAAGTTGTTTTGGTATCCAAATAAAAACTGATGAAATTTAGGACATCGCGAACAAAATTCATCAGTTATAGCAACAAAAAAGGAAGACGTTTTTCATATTGTTTTCGGTTACAAAACACGTTATTTAGTAGGCTAAGTTTTTGCTGGGGATAGTGGCTATACTCAATGAGTTCTAGATTTGGTTGTGAAACCATTAGTTCTATGGATAACATTAAAGAATCTGAAATAGTTGTGATTACAGCAGTTCTACAACGATAGATTTTAGCACGTGTTCTTAACTTTTTCCTGGGTTGTTTAATATTCCTAATTAAATTTATATAAAATTATTAAATAACATACAAAACTGAGAAAACTTTCTGCCTACTGTCAAATAAAAAAACTGTTTTCAAGCTTCTTTGTTAGTCTTACAGTTCTCTAATGTTCTTAAGACACACACAGAGTTTTATCTACTTGGAGAACGATTGGAGAACGTCAATAAAAAGTAGTAGGTGTGAATAGACGTCTGACTACATTTGTATGCATTTAGTTGTTCGTATGTTCATCAATGTGTTATATTTAATTCAGACTTTAAACGTTCTGCGGATTTTATGTAAATGTTTGAAGAAAATGAACAAAAGAATATTGAACCAATTTGCACACCCACATTATTTTTTAATATTTATTTTTTTATTCCAACTAAGTTTTATTCACGTACCTGTAAAAATGTTTTTAAATTATTATTATTATTTTTTTGGTTTTATTGTTAAATACAAATTTTAATGCAATTGTCATAAATTATACTATTTATGTATTGGTATTAAGATTTTGATTTAAATTGTTTGATTTAAATACGATTGTTAATAATAATATAAATCAATTTTATTTTTATTATTTATTTGCAGAAAGAACCATCACAGCGAATAATATTAATTAATGATTAAACCAAATATGGATAATGAAAAGTATTCATTGCGTCAGAGACAAAAACGTAAGCACATTTTGACCAATAGCAGTCTAGATTCCCAGGGTTATGCCAGCGATAATTCCACAGAGTCTTTGGCCAACTCAAGGGATAGTCCACAATATTGTCGGCCCCATGCTACGAACAATGCCACAGGTGGTGCCAAATCTAAAACAAAAGCGGCACCCTTAAGTAAATATCGGCGAAAAACAGCCAATGCTAGAGAAAGAACGCGCATGCGTGAAATCAATACGGCTTTTGAGACTTTAAGAACCTGTGTACCACCCTGTATAACGCATGAAGATGCCAGTTGTACTAATGAAAAACTAACCAAAATTACCACTTTACGTTTGGCCATGAAATACATTGGCATCTTGACAGAGGCTTTGGCAAATCCCAATGAGGCTGATTATGATTTTCTATATGATTGTACTCAACCCAGACCTATACAAGCGGCAAAATCTGTAGAAAATTTTGAACCTTTGGTAGCGGAAATAAAAGAGAAACCAACAAAATCCGCCAAAAATAATAAAAATTCAAAAACTACAAAAACAACAGCAGCCAATTCACGCAAATCTTCAGCCTCTAATACGAAACGAAACGCTAAAAAGCAAAAATTAAATAACAGTGAAAATTTATGTCAAACCTCTACCATTCCTGCAGTTTATCAAGAATCTCCTCCCTCCAATGCTTCATCAGCCTATGCCTCGCTTTCCTCTGCCTCAGAGTCTTCGGCTTCTCCTGTATCGAATTCTTCGTATATGTTCGATCAAACAGCAGCCAATAACAACTTTACCTATACCCATCCTCAACATCATAATTCCATGTCGGATTTAAGTAATTTAATGCTAGAATCTGATGGAGAATCTTTAAATCTTTCCGAACGCTGTCTTAGCCCATTACAGACTGCTCAAAAAACCTGCAATAACCGCAACGAACCATACGAATGCTCACCTACCGAAATGCAAACTTTAGAAAATCCCCTAGAATTGAGTTTGCGTTTAATGGAACCTACAGCGGATGCATTAAGTCTAGCTGTAGATCCCATTATACCACCATCGTCCTGCATCAGTCCTCTTATGAATTTAGAGCCATTTAATGCTTTCGATTTATTCCATAATGAGTTTAATGAACAATCTGCTTTGGATTTATTTCTAACGTGACTTTTCAAAAAAAAAAATCATCTAAATTTTTATGTTTTTAATGTAAATTTTTAATTTAAGTTAATTTTTTTAAGATGTAATCGTAGTAAATAAATTAATTGTTTATATCGATAATGTTATATAGAGAATTTGAAATGTTTAAGATTTTTATTGATTTTTAAAAATTTCTTATAATGAACTTAACTCCATAACCCATATACATAAATTTAGTTTGAATACATTTTGTAATCCATTTCAAATTCTCTATTCATATTAATTATGAATATTTGTTTATGTTTTTATTAAATAATTATTATTTTATTTACGTATTACGTAACTAATAATTATTAGAAATTTGTTAATTAACTTTTAGTTTTTTAATAGATATTATTTTCTTGCTATAAATTAATTTAAATTAAATAGTTGTCTTTTTGTTTTTTTTGTTTTGTTTTTATTTTCAAATGTTTATTATTCTTTACTTATTATTTATAATTATTATTTTTTTTATTCTATTTAAAATGTACGTGTTATGAATTCTCATTTAGTTTAGATTTTTTAAAATTTTAATAAAAAGTGAGATTAACTTTTATGTTATAATTTTTTCCATTACTATTTCGCTTTTAATTTATTATTAATAACAATTAAAATATAATCACTAATATTTGGAAAATTTTTACTAAAATGTTTATTAAATTTTATTTATTTTAAATATAAAAATTTAATAAATATTTTATTAAAAATTAATTTTAATAAATTAAAGTTTTTTTGTATAGAAAACTTTTTAAAACTGAATTCTCTTGTGTCATAAAACAAATTTTTGTTTATATTTTAAGCATAATTTCTATTAGATCTTTAGGCTAAATATCGAAAAGTTATTGAGATAATTAGTTTTAATTTTCTTTTTTTTTATATATATATTTCTGTAAAAAATAATAATAATAAATTTCTAAATGCTACTCACACCTGAAACACTATTCATTCTTTTCACGAACTTTTTAAACGATTGTTAAAAAAAATGCAATTATTTCATTGAAATAAATATTAAAATTTAAATATTTTTTATGTTAAAAAAAATTAAAATAAAATAAAATCAAAGTGTTTTAATTATTTCTTATACATAGGTAGTGGAAATTAAAATTATTATATATGAGATGAAAAACTATTAATATTGCACAGTGGTTCCAAAACGCTTTTTGTTTGGTAAATAATTTAGTAACTAAAGAACCGTTAGAGGTATCTCAATAAAAATTTCATATAATCAGAGTTGAGGTGTTTTTGATTTGGAGGGGTACAGACCCCTAGCTGGTCAGGGAAGAAGTGGATGGTCATCCAAAGTTGTATGTAATATTTAAAAAAAAAAAAATCTACAAAAAACATCTACGATATGACAGAAAATCTCTGCAACCCCTTTAATTTTTTATTATATAATATGCGAGGTTATCCATTTCGAAGGTCCTGCCCCTGTTCACAGAGCAGCTAGAAAGTTATGCTCCTTCAAAACCTCAGTAATAACTGTGTTCGTTCGTTGAAATATGTTTATCCATTCAAAAGTTACACAAAATTAATTAGAAAACACGTTTAAGCTGCTGTGCACAGAGTAACAAGAGACAAAGGCAATTGTCATAACATAACATAACTAAAGTAACAACAAAAACAAAACAACAATTTTGTTTAATTGAGAATTTCGTTTCTAATTTTTACTCTGCTGCTATGCAATTAACTATGTGCACATTTCGCTGAAGGGGGTCCAACTTTTAGTTAAGCACCCCATAGACACATACTGCATAAGCTCATGCAATATGAATGTTTTGGTAAAATTGTGAGAGCTTTTCTTTACGTATGTCACATGCATTGAAAAGCTCTCTCTTTTTTATCAATACATTCATATTGCATGAGCTTATGCAGTATGTGTCTAAGGGTTGCTAAATATAAATAATAAAGTATTAAAACAAAACTTTTTCATTAAATTGATCAAAAATATAAAAAAATTTGTATTTAGTGTTATTTTTTGAAAAAAAAAAAATAATAATAATAATAATAAAAATAATAATAATAATAATAATATTTGAACTTAAATAAAATCTATATTAATTAAGTTATCATTGTGAAATTTTAGCACAATATAAAAAAAAATTGTCCTTAAAAGGAGAAAGGAGATCCTCATTATCTTACTCCAAAATACCCAAAATTTCAGTTCGGGGAAATCTTGCTTCAAGAATTAACTTTTTTCATTGAAATAGTCACCCTGTCGTTATAAGCGGCCTCCGTCAGATAATATTAGAATAGAGCTAAAAAATTAAAATAATTTTTAGTTAATTGCAACCTTGAGATTTGAGAAAATAATAAAAAAAAAGAATAATTAAATTTTTCCAAAATTGACAAAATTAGAACAGGGCTTGTGGGCAGACCTTTGTCCCAAACTTCTCCGGATTTACTTTAAACGCATTTACATCAAGATTTTTTTTGAAAACATTAAACAAACGATAAAGTTTAGAATAAAAAACAAATTTTATTATTGAATAAATATTGCCAGCTTTTTAGAAAAAAAACCCAAAAAGAATTTAAAAATTTTTTAAAAGTTCAAACTCAAACTTCAAAATTCTAGGGGCAACGTTAAGCTCGCCAAGTTGAAAAAACTGAAAAAACGAAGTGTTGATTTCAACAGTTATAAAATTATAAAAAATCTATTCGTTTTATAAAAGAACAAAGTAAAACGAGTGAAAAAGGTATTGCCGGTCAAGCCCGACTTTATGATACCCTACAACATTGTATATGTGTACTAAAATTCGGAGAGGGACTATACTTGTATTAAGTGAAAAATAAAAAAAATACTAATACTGGTGAAAAAATGGACAGATCATATCCAAATTGGCTTCGATCTTGTGCAAAAAATCATATGTATCAAATTTCATCAAATTATCTCTAAAATTGTGGCCGATAATTTGCACACTAGCTTTACATGGACAGCCAGGCGTCCAGCCAGCCAACCAGATGGACGGACATGGTTAAATCAACTCAAAAAGTGATTCTGAGTCAAACGGTGGATGCAGGAAGATTTTTTCTCTGCGTAACAATAATTGGACATAATACCCCCAATCACCTATGGGGGTTTAGGGTATAAAAAGAGTTTCGATATCTAAAAAACAATGAAATAACATTTCTCAATTCATCGATTATTTGTAATCGATTTAAGAGATTTTTTAAACTCGTAAGTTTTATTGAATTGTGAGAAGAAAAATAGCTCCGTGTGAACCCAAGCCTAAAAATGCGTTTTGGCCGATATATCAGATACAAATTTTCTCGAAAAAAAATTTTGAAGAAAGAGTTTGAATTTTTCGTGCAAAAACGAAGTCGCTAGTTTATAGAGAAGCCTAAAAAAGCCAACAACAAATGCGATTTTTGAGGAGTATTTTCGTTTTTTTGCCGATATCTTAGTTAATTATCAAACGATTTTGCTCATTTTTATTAGCATATATTTTTAAGAAATACTTCCCACAATATGATTTATAAAACATATATATCCGATAATTGGGACTTTCTAAAAACTAATTTCAACAGACAGACGGTCGCACGGACATCTCTATATTGACTTCCCACAATATATATATACCTTTTTGAGATCCTAGATGAATATTGTAGACATTACAAATGGAATGATAAACTTTTATATATCCTTTACACCTGTGGTAAAGGGTTTTTATATTAAAAATTAAAATTATTTAAAAAAATAAATAAATTTTATAAAAAATAATATAATATTTAAATGTTTTTTTTTTAAATTATAAAATATAAAAATTTTAGTTTATTTAAATTATAAGAAATTAGTTTTTTTTAAAAAAATTATCAAAAATTCCTTCAAAAACATGACTCAAGATTTTGAAAAAATTAATCGTCGCATAATTGAAGACATATGTCAACCATTGCAATTAAAATTAGAAAATCTTAATCAAATTAAAAAACTTTTTCTAAAAGATCTTAAACTGGGACTGGGAAGAAAAACCAATGCAAAAGCTGTAGTCAAATGTTTTTTAACTTATGTACAAAAACTTCCCTCGGGATGTGAAAAAGGCAGATGTCTCATTATGGACTTGGGTGGAAGTGATTTTCATGTGGGTCTCATGACTTTCAATGGACAAATGAAATATAAAAAAATCGACAAAGAATATAATTTTCCTGAAAATCTTTTAAAGGGTTCTGGCATAAAACTTTTCAATTATGTGGCCGAATGTTTGTGTAGTTTTGTGAAAAATTTAAATCTTCATATGGAAGAATTGCCATTGGCATTTTCTTTTGCATTCCCCATACGACAACATGGCCTGCATAGAGGTGAACTAATGGGTTGGGGTAAGAATTTCAATATACCAGATGTGGTGGGACGTAATGTGGTGGAATTATTGCAAGAAGCAGTTGAACGTCGAGGAGAAATTAAAATAAGCACATATGTGCTAATGAATGATACTACAGCTGTTTTGATGAGTTGTGCTTTTAGAAATCCTTTATGTAAAATAGCCGTTATAGTGGATAATGGCTGCAATGCCTGTTATTTGGAACAGGTTAAATATATAACAACATTTCAAGATAACGATACCATACCTACCATACCCACCATGATTATTAATACTGAATGTGGATTTTTTGGCGATAATGGTTCTTTGGACTTCATACGTACCGAATGGGACTACGAAGTAGATGATTCTTCTGCTACTAAAACTAAACGTTTATTTGAAAAAATGGTAGCTGGCCTTTATTTAGGACCTTTAGTACGTCTTATACTAATGGATTGTATTAAATCGGCGGTACTTTTGCAAGGCATTATCACCGCTGAACTAGAAGAGGTGAATAGTTTTAAAACTTCTTATATATTTGATATTGAATCCGAATGTAAAGGTTGCCATAAAATTACCAGCGATATTTTAAATTTGCTTGGCTATGAAAATCCCACAAATTGCGACTGTGAAAATGTGCGTTTTATATGTGAAACCGTTTCACGTCGCTCAGCGGATTTGGTAGCAGCTACTTTGGCTTGTCTTATAGATCGCATAGGAGATCCCTTTGTTTCGATTGGTATTGAGGGAAATATTATTCGTAGCCATTCTCATTATTTGAAATATTTAGAGGATAAACTTAAGCAACTGGTTAAGCCTGAGCATAAGTACGAAATAATTGTATCAGAAGCTGGTACGGGTTGTGGTGCTGCTTTGGTGGCTTTAGGGGTAGACAAACAGAACAGAGAGATTGAAAGGAAAAAATCTCGAATAAGCAGCTATGATGTGTTAAATGTCTCTGGAAATAGAAAGGTACTGAACCAAAAGAGAAAAGTTAAAACAAAAATAAAAGCGAGAAAAACGTTTAAAATTCGCTGACATTCTAAATGAATATCGTGGCAACTATTATTCTGAAAATAATTAAAAGATTTACATTAATGGAAAAAGTCCCTCAATCTATTTGAGTTTATTGCATAAGTTTTTCCACAACGTAATTTTTACAGTGTATTTAAACTTTTAATAAAACTAAATTATCGTAGAAAATTTTAAAATCCCTTCTTTATTTTTTAATTCACAAATCATAAATCAAATCAAATCAAAATTTTTTGTTAAACAATTTATTTCTAAAAAAAAAAGTCAAATAAAAAAATGTCACTTGAAAATGATACAGAACTTAATAATCGCAATCTCGTTGAAGATATTTGCAAACCTTTTGTCTTAGATGATGAGACTTTAAGAAAAATCAAAGATCTCTTTTCGACCGACATCAAGATGGGTCTGTGTACAGCCACCAATGACAAGACAGATGTCAAGTGCTGGATTACTTACGTTCAATCTTTGCCTACGGGTTGCGAAACGGGAAAATTTCTAGCTCTAGATTTGGGTGGAACGAATTTTCGTGTATTGTGTATACATTTGCAACAGAATCCAGATTTTCATATGGATTTTGAAACTTATGAAATACCCGAGCAATTATTAGTGGGTCCTGGTAGAGATCTTTTCGATCATATAGCTGAATGTCTGGCAAAATTTATAACGACTTTAGATGTAGATCCAGAGGAGGAACTTCCACTGGGTTTTACTTTCTCATTTCCGCTTAAGCAAAACGGTTTGGATAAAGGAGATTTGGTAGCCTGGACAAAGGGTTTTAATTGTCCCGGTGTAGTGGGACGAGATGTAGTGGAATTGTTGCGTGAAGCCATAGATCGTCGTGGAGATATAAATGTGGATATAACCGCTATACTCAATGACACCACAGGCACTCTAATGTCTTGTGCTTGGAAGAATCGTTATTGTAAAATAGGTCTCATTGTGGGTACAGGCTCTAATGCTTGCTATTTAGAGCAAATAAAGTATATAGATACTTATAAGCCCGAACCGGATAATAAAGTGCCCACCATGATTATAAATTGCGAATGGGGGGCTTTTGGAGACCGTGGAACTTTGGAGTTTGTACGCACCAAATACGACAAGGAAATTGATGAGGTTACACATAATCGCTGCCATCAACTATTTGAAAAAATGGTGGCCGGTATGTATTTAGGCGAATTGGTGCGTAAAATTATGCTCGACTGCTGCAAAGCTGGTGCTCTTTTCAAGGGCAACGAAAGTGAACAATTGCGTAAGGATAACACATTTAAAACAAAATTTATATCACAAATTGAAGAAGAAAATCGTGGTACTTATGTTATAGCCCGAGCCATTTTAGAAATAATGGGCTATAAAAATCCTAGCGATGGTGACTGCGAAAATGTGCGTTATATATGTGAATGTGTTTCACGACGTTCGGCTTTTATGGTAGCTGCTAATTTAGCCTGTCTTATAGATCGTATAGGAGATCCCTATGTGGTGGTCGGTATTGATGGTAGTGTTTATCGTTTTCATCCACATTATCATAATCTTTTGATGGAAAAAATTAAATGTCTAGCACGACCTGATTGCAAGTTTGATTTAATGCTATCAGAAGATGGTTCTGGACGTGGTGCAGCATTAGTGGCCGCAGTATCTGCTCGCATTCTAAGTAGAGACTTGGAGAGAATTGAACGCAAAAAGGCACGTAAATCAAGGCTATCGGCTGCTAGACAATCAAATAAAATTAGTTAGAAAAGTACGATTGTGCGATTGTGAAGTGCAGAAAGAACAGTTTGGATTTGCAAAGGATTTAATTGAAAAATTATAAAAATTATTAACTAAAATAAATTGCAACTTATTAACAATTTTCTCTTGTAATCTTTCATTTAATCAAAGACTAGTAAACTAAGCAACAAGTTTGTTGTTATTATTTTATCAATGTTTCCTCAAAAATTGTAAAATTGTAATTTCTTTGCAGTTACACACTTTAGACAAAAGATTCCTTCTCTAGAACTTTAACTTCGTATTTAATCGATTAACATAAAACAAAATAATTTGGCTGTAAAAAAATTTTATGTAGAAATTTCTGAAACAAAATTCATTATTTTTTGTGTCTAAATAACTAAATAATTACAAAAATAAAATAAACAAATGGAGGAATTTGCTATTAAAAGAAAATCAAAACTTAATCAGGACGAACAATTTGCAAGAGTTAAAGAAATATGTCAACCTTTCTATTTAACAAACAATCAATTGCTTAATATAAAACAAACATTATTTAGCGAAATACAAAAGGGTTTGAAAAAGGCAACCAATCCAAAATCATCCATCAAATGTTGGCCAACAAATGTTCAAGAATATCCTTGTGGCTGTGAACATGGCATGTTTTTGATACTGAAAATAGGAGAAAGTAAATTCCATATTTCATTTATTCATTTAAAAGGATCTAATAACTATCATTATGAAAAGGAGACACAAGAAATTCCCAAGGAACTATATTCTAAAAATATTAATAATTTCTTTGACCATTTAGTAGAAAGTTTAAACAAGTTCTTAAGAGGACATAATCTAAATAAGGAATATTTTGATATGGCTTTATGTATAAAAAGTTTAGTTTTGCAAAATTTAAGTCAACAATTTAATATACCAACTTTAAAGGATAAGGAAGTGTTGGAACTTTTACAAAGTTCTATTAATCGTCGAAAAGATTTACGTTTAACAATAGAAACTGTTCTTTGCAATAGTACAGCCATATTATTAGCAAATAGCTGGCAAGGAAGACATTGCAAGTTAGGAGTTAATATAGGAAATGGTTGCAATGCAGTATATATGGAACAAGTAACAGAAATTGAATTGTTAAGCGAAGAAACTACTTTCCCTCATATGATAGTCAATACAGAATGGGGTGAATTTGGTTTAAATGGTGAATTGGAAGCCATTCGTACCATATATGATAAGCAAGTTGATAATGTGTCTTCGAATAAAAACAGACAAATATTTGAAAAACTAACATCGGGTTTATATTTAGCAGAACTGGCACGTCAAATATTTTTACATTGTATTGAAGAGAAAATACTATTTGAAGGTCATATCAGTGAAGCTTTGAAAGTACCATTCTCTTTTACTTGTCATCACGTGAGCGAAATGTTAAGCGAAGAAGAAGGCACATTCGATCGCATGTGTTTAATGTTTGATAAATTGGGCATAACTAAACCAAATAAATGTGAGTGTTCCAAGGTATACTATATATTATACACCATAACTCAACGTTCGGCTAGTCTAGTGGCAAGTGGTATTGCCAGTGTAATGGAGAAATTGGCTGACAAACATATTGCTATAGGTTTGGGTGGTAGTTTTTATTTCAATTGTCGTATTTATCATGATATTTTGGAAGAGAAATTAAAAGAATTAATAAACAATGAATATACGTTTGAAATAAAGTTTTTAGAAAATGATGTAGCTATAGGATCTGCAATTTTAACAGCCATAAATAAAAGCAAAGAATTTTTGTATCAATCAGAAGAGATGAGGAAACTTTTGCACGAAGCTGTTGGTAGACCAGAATGATTAAAATGTAAAAATTTACTAGATAAATTTAAAACCTTTCAAGAAATTATTTTACTAAAAGTTTATTAAAACCTATTACTTTTTGTTTAATTGTAAAAAAAAAATAAAAAAAAAAAATAAATAAAACAATGTAATGCAGTTTACTAATAACAAACAACGAAATACCTTACAATATATAATATAAATACAAAACATATTAATTACTAAAATATTATTTTAATCAAACATATAATTAATTTAAAAAATATGCTTTTTAACTTAATTTCTTTTCAAATTTTGTTAACGGAAATAAAACATCAACTTCCTGTAAACAATTTAAAAACTTTCTTACTGGCAATACCATAAAATGACGTTATTACACATTCTTTCTCTTTGTTATATCTGACATTTTCCCTTTTTCATTAGCAGTGATGATAACTGTGTGTTGAAAAAACCCGCTACAATTAAATAAAAAGAACAACAACGCAATTAAATAAGATAAAAGAATTATAATGTCACGCTTACACCAAAATAAAACTGTTTTAGAAAAAAAAAATTTAATAAACCAATTCGCTTACACAGTCTTACAAACAAATGGAAGGTATCTTCTTGGACGTTAATGTGGCAATGTTCACCATTTATCATCTAAAAGAAAATAATTAAAGTAACATTTTCTATATTTATTCTATTATTATTTTGTAAAAAGTTCCGCAATATAAAATTAAAGAAACCTTTTTGTTACTATATTTGCTGAGACTTGCTACTTACTATATGTTTAGTGTAAACGGCATATAATATTTAACGCAAACCAATTTAAAATTATAAAAACATTTGTTTAATATAATTATACTGTACTCTTAAAAATTTAAAATTTAAAATATTCTGAAGTTTTTTTTTAATTAAATTTTTCACTATTACTGAAAAAATGACAATAGGATTGCAATCATCTAAATCAGAATTTATAGGGCATTGAATAACTTTAAGAAATATTTAAATTTAAACTTTTAAAATTTAAAATTCTTGCGATGGGTCACAATGAAAATTGATATCCATATAATTTAAAAAACTAACAAAATACCTCTTTATTGAAAAAATTATTTATTTTATAAATTCTCATACAAAAAATTAATATTGTGTTCGTACACATGATTTTTATACTTATTTTTTCAATGAGTTTAAACTGTTCACATATCATTTTATTGTGTTTTTTCTTTCGGTCAGTTTTTTGTTTGCTAAAATATTTTCAAAAAGTTTTTATTTAAATATAAATTTCATATGGAACTTTAGAGCGCATTTTGGATTATCGCAAAGTTTTTAAAATTGGCACATCAAAATTTTTATGGTAAAATTTGTGACAAAAAACAACAAATCAAAAAAAAATTCCTAAAATTTGTAGTCTTGCAATGACATGCTACTTTTTTTACCTCTCTTCTCAAAAATCATAAAAGTAGCAGCATTTTTTTAAGGGAAATCCCCAGATGTAAATATGCTTCTAATATATTTTTTCTGTTTTAAATAATAGCACAACTGGAATTTGTTCGTTGTTGTATGAAGAAACAAATAAATTTGTTTATGTTTCTATGCCTATTACTTTTTGTTCTTTCTTTTTACTTCTTACCCTCAAACATTTGGAATATATCTTCCTAAAAGCTATTTACGTAATATCTTATTTTTGTTATATAGAAGAAAATCGTCAAAGCAATATTTTTATAATATTACATTTTTGTCAGTTTAGAAAAAATTAGGAAACAAAAAAAAATAATAGAAAGAAAAAATATTTTATATCATTTATAAAATAAAATTTATCATCAAATTATCACCTCTTTTTAATTAAGGGTATTATCTCCTCTAAAATAAATTGACAATACTTCATTGAAGTCATCCAGGAAAAATTAACTCCTAGTCCACACGTTAACATTTTTGTGTCCGCAATTCTCAAATTCTATCTCTCTCTTCAAAATGTTACGTGTAGACCAATAAGAAATCTATTGCGCAATGTTTTTTGCAATAAATGTTTAAATACAAAACTCACCAATAATATTTAACATAATTTGTTGTTCTTTTTTCAAATTTTATTTTTTTTTAACAAAACAAAGATAGAAAATAAATTAATTTTGTTTAAAAAAGATTTTTGTTAAAAAGAAAAAAAAAAAAAAAGACAAAATGAAAGTAAAATTTCTCATCTCCACCCCTTNNAAATAACATTTCATTCCCGTTATTCTGCCGACGCTATTTCTTATGTTAGGAAATAAAAATTTCTTTGTTGAAACGTAGAGTAATATATGCATACTTTTGTTTTTCAGTCATATTTTTTCATTTGTCGAAAAATTATTTCCAAATTAAAAAATATATTGGAAATTATATGTCTCTTAGAAAAAAAAAAATATTTTTTATGTGAGTATGCAAATTTAAAGTGCTTTATGATTTAACGATATGCCGCTATAAGCATGATTTGCAAGATGATAAAGCGTTGTGCGTTTTATTATTTATAGATTTCTTTATCATTATTGTTATTATTACATCTTCCGAAAATTTATACGACGTTATCTTCTTTTTTTCACATAAATAATTATCTAGCAATACTGATAAATTTTTTTCCGGTCATATTGATTTCTTATTGCTTAGATATATAGCTAGTGAAAGAATATGAAAACGAATATGAACATTGTGTCAATAAATATTTTCTTTTAAGCAATACGAATTTGAATCGTTTTCGTAATATTTTACTTGTAGGATTATTTTTCAGCGCCAAACTATTTTTGTTTCTTTTAATTTTGTAACCTTATATAGACTGTGCATATTAATTAAAATTAATTTTGAATTGTATTATTGTCTACAAATAATATTCAAAAATTCATGTTTGTTTCATTTGCATCAACTATAAATAATAATAAAATAAACATAGCATATTTATCGGATAAATAATATAGGAAATATATCCATAGGATTAGACATTATTTATTTGAAATTTATTTATAAAATTTAAATGATTTGTAAATAACAATAAAGCAACACATACCTACATATTTGTTCCAAAAACAAAAGTATACAAATTAAATTGAAAATAAAAAAGCTCACAATATGTTTAACTTATTTTTTATCTAATTTTAGCGATTTAACGATAAAATAACTTAATTGCCATCACTGCACAAATAGCCAACAGCTGTTTATTTTATTTCTTTTCTTCTTGCTTCACATAATAGAATTGTTTTACAAAAAGCATTCGTTTAGATTTAATAAAAGTTTTTTTAAATAAATTTTTATTAAAATAAAAAGTTTGTTCCTTCTTTGAGACGAGTAAATTTATAATAAACCAATTTTATAGTTTGTGATTATCATTTGTGCACAATAGTAATGGATTCAGAAAATAGTCAAAAATTGAGTTTGCCTAATGGCGATGTTGTGAAAAAACCATTTCTAATTGGAGTGGCTGGCGGTACGGCCAGTGGTAAATCGACGGTATGTAAGAAAATTATGACAGAATTAGGCCAAACCGATATGGAACATGATCAACGTCAAGTGGTGACCATTAGTCAAGATAGTTTCTATCGTGAGTTGACTGCCGCCGAAAAAGCTAAAGCCTTTCAGGGTCTGTACAATTTCGATCATCCAGATGCTTTTAATGAGCAATTAATGTATGATACTCTACAAGCCATATTGAAGGGTATGAAAGTGGAAATTCCCGCCTATGACTATAGGACGAATTCACTGTAAGTAAAAATAATGATAGATGTTTATTTATAAATATAATGTGGGGCTTCTATTGAGTTTATGTTTTCTTAATGAGATTGTAAAAATATTAGCCGACAATTCTAGAAAGCTTATTTAATTTGTTATACCTAAGTGTTATCAAAAAGATAGCAAAACAATTTTTATAAATTAATAAATTATTCATTTTATTATTAGATATTTTTTTTTTATTTTTGCAAAATCCAGGCATTGTTTAAATTCTAGTATCTATACTCGCTATGGCAACAACAATATTTTTAAGCCAACTATGAGTCATCCTGATTGCAATAAATTTGTGTACAAAATAAATTAAGTTCTAGTTAATATATTTTATATACAAAAGTTTATTAATAATATTTCTTTGAAAACAAATTTTTGAATTTAAAAGTATTAACTACCGACTGTTGCATAATGTACTTATTTTTATTATTACTATTATTTTTATTTTTACTGATTGAAATGATCCACGGGAGGGAAATTTCCCTCCTCAAAAGGAAGACTCTTATAAAAAATTTGTACTAAATCATAAAATTTAGGAAAATGGTTGAGAAAATCATTCTATTTTGCTCCCGCAAAAGCTTGAGCTGGATCTGCGCCTGGATATACAATAATATTTGGGATACCAATAACACATAATTTCTTTTCTTTTAAATAGAAACTTTTAAACAACTACGAAATCTATTTAGTTAATTAATTGGTATATTCCAGTAGTAAACATCGTTTTGCTGGAAGCAATTAGGTATAAAAGATATTGAGTAATAATGTTTGCTTAAAATAGAAAAGGTAACTTATTTTCTATAGTAAGCTATATAAAGATCTTCCCTGTTGGATTATTTAGTGCAAATGATAATAAAATCAAATTAAAGAATTTTCAATATATAGATTCCTTAGTATTTTAACTTCTTTTTATCATAAAAAATTCGATATTAATTATTTTTAATTATACATATTTTCTAAAAATTCTAAAATATAATTTTGTCTTTTAGAGATTATGAAAATAAATTGACTATTTACCCAGCTGACGTAGTGTTATTTGAAGGCATATTAGTTTTTTATTTCCCCAAGATAAGGGACTTATTTCACATGAAATTGTTTGTGGATACAGATTCGGATACACGTCTAGCCAGAAGAGGTAAGTTGTAAATAATTTCTACATATAATAAAACAAAATCACAATAATTTGTTAAATAAGTATTTAAATAAAACGATAACTTAATTTAAAATACTCAAAACATATAAAAATTCTGTTAATTTTAGTTCCCCGTGATATCAATGAAAGAGGTCGTGATTTAGATGCTGTACTAACCCAGTATATGACTTTCGTTAAGCCAGCTTTTGAAGAGTTTTGTTCACCCGTAAGTTTTTGTAATATAAATAAAATCTTAAAATAATATATATATTTTTTTTATTTTATTTAGACTAAAAAATTTGCTGATGTTATTATACCCCGTGGTGCTGATAATACAGGTTTGTATTTTTTTTTTTTTTATCAAAAAAGTGTTTTTATTTTCGTATTAAACAATTTGTTGGGGTAGTTGCTCGTTTTGTTTAATTTATCTTGTGGCAAATAGACTAACACATTTTATGTTCTATACGTTTTTAAGTTTTTTCCTTTAAAAAAGAAGACAATAATCAAATTTCTAATTAGATAAACTATTTACATACTATTGCAACGACAAACACTAGTTAACTCATCTTTGGTATTTTCAATTTACAAATATTTTTAGATACTTTTCTTTTTTATTTCGTTGTTGTTTGTTCTTTTTTGTTTGTTTGTTTTTTCTTTGAATTTATATATATTTCTTGCAGTTGCAATTGATCTCATTGTACATCATATCGGAGAAATACTTAGACCAGGTAGCAGTGCTAATATCACGGGTAACGTTGTGGCCAACAATACTACTACAGCTAATAATAGTACACATTCTACTACCACTACTGTTTTTAAGTCAGCTACTACCAACACAACTCCTTCTAAAACCAATACCAATATTATAAGGGAACATTAATTGTATTAAACGGGTCATACGGAAAAGCCTACGTATTACTAAAAAATGGCTCAGGCCTAATTTTTCTATAAGCTTAAAATGAAATCTTTATTTTTGTTTTTGTTTTTCAGAAATTCATGATGCAGTTTTCATAGATACTTTCATTTTTACATAGTCATTAAGTTCTTTAGTATTTATTGATTGATTGATGTTTATTTTTGCTTAAAGTCTAGTCCCTAATATTTTAAATGATTTGATAATATTTTTCCACATTCCTATTTGGTTTTGAACTTAAATGAAAAAAAAACTGTTTTACTGCATCTTGAATTTTATTTTTTTGATGTATATTTACAAAAACTCAAATTTAGTATCAGTAATTAATATAATAACTTGCATTTTTTTCTATTTAATTATCGTTCACAATTTTTTCTTAACTAACGTATTAGTTGGTGTAGTTCTTAAGTTTTATTTAACAAACAAAAAACACAAAATAAAACATAAAAAGCCAAATAAATCTAACTATATAAATATATGAACACATTTTAAAGTAGATCAACGATATTAATAGAAATTAAGCAATTAAAAACACTTAGTATATATCACGTAACTACTTACAATTTATAAAAAACAAAAAAACTCATGTATAATTTCAGCTTTTAAACAGGTAAGTTCGGTGAAAACGAATAAACTATGACCAAAAGCAATTCCTTTTTGTGCTCAATAAATCACAGCCGTATATATCATGTTATTTTAATGTCGATGTGATATTTTGCTGTTAAAATTACGTAAGAATTTAAATAACTTATTTTCAATTCCGCTACCTTTCTATGCTTTTTTTTTTTAAAGTTTGTTAACATTTTATAGTATGTATGTATAACAGAGTTCATAGATATAGGTAAGCGCTTTTTGTGTTATTTGTATATTAATCACTTTTCTCACTGCTAGTGATTGATTTTTATAAATGTTTTCTCCATTAAAAGTTCTCTCTTATTGTTCTTTTTATCTTTTTGCAGTTGCTATTGATTTGATTGTCCAGCATATAAGGGATTTCCTTAACAATCGTTCGTGTCATGGTTCCACCACCAACATACAAATGGTCATGAATTTAGACACTCTAAATGCAGGAGGTAAGACAACTAGTGGTATTTTAAAGGCTAACACTTCTACTGTTCCACCTATTAGTCCAACCTTATCTAACAACACAATTAATGTTAACCTGGGATCCTTTTCTCGACCACACTGATAATATCTGTAAAGTAAAAGCTTACTGTGCAAACAAACACTTCAACAACCACCAGTCGTCACCAGTTAAGAAAAAGCTCAAGAAAACGTCAAAAGACAACGACTTGGCGTAAATGTGTCTTTCTTTATTTATCGCCCGCCTACCACTAACCAAAACAACTACCCATTCACCATCCCAAAATTTCTTTAACATCGCATCACGCCTTCAATGTGCTAACAATTGCAACAATGTGACCACAGCGTTCGGTGTATTTTATATTGATCTATTTATTTGTTATGTCTAACACTTACAATCTTTCTATATTTTAAGACATTGATTCGTATCAAGCCATACGAAGATTTTCAACACTGTGCAAGGAATTGACCATACAAAGTAATGTGTTTTTTGAAAAGAATAAAAATCTAACTCAACATTAGAGATGCTAGAGAAGAATGTTAAACTAATATATGTGGAAGAAGACAACGAAATACCTTTTTTTTGTAACGTATGTGATTACAAAGTTATATATCAAATATTAAAATATACTAATATTATTATTATTTTTTATTTTTTTTTTTTTTGTTTTTGTTCAGACTTCTAAAAAACTTTTAAATTAAAAAGCTTTCTTTTCCTCAAATATTAAAAGATTTTATAAAAGATATTAATGTTTGAAAGATAATACTAAGTGCCATATAGAGAAAATCTAAGAATAATTTAAAAAGTGCCATATTTGGAATGATTAGTTTTAATTGAAGGAAGTGGAACTTGATTATTAAATATACAAGAGTTTATTAGAAGTCTGTGCATTTTTTTTTTTCTAAATTTATTAAATAGTATTTTGAATATGATCAAGAAAGAATTTTATTTATTTTTATTATTATTTTTTTAACAATTATTTTATTTTAACACAACAGTTTTAAATAAATAAAAAAAAACATTGTAGAATGTATGTAGCTGTAGTTACATTAAATTTTAACCAAAGATTGTTTATTATTAAATTAAATTTTATTAATTATTGTTATGTATAAAAAAAAAAAACAAAGAAAAATTATATATTTTCACTTTTAAATAGAAATAGTTTTAAATAAAATTGTTATTATTGCTATAATAAAACAAATTCATATTGTATTTATGTATGTATCTAATTAGAATTGGGCTAAAATCATACAATCTTCATTGACATCGGTACATGAACTTTATTTTGATAATATCACCCTTAGAGAAACCATAACGTTGACCCATTTTTGCAGCTTCGGGAGTTGCTTGCAAAGCCTCCAAGGTGGGTTTGCCATTCTTTGAAAAACTGGTAGGTTTATAGTGCATAACACTGGCATAATCGTAATTAACTCCATAACCTGTAGCTGCATTCTGAGGTAATTTGCCAAAATTCACCAACATATTTGGTTTGATATTTTCCGTTATAACTCTGACATACGAATCACGTTCAAAGCGATTTTGTTCATGATAGAAACCCAAAGCATGCATTAGTTCATGTATGCTGGTACCATAGTTGTTAAAACATTTGCGTGATTGCAAATTAACCTCCTGACGACCACCCATACGTCCTAAACTAGCCCAACAACCGCTGGGCTTATTGGTAATAGCTACGTAATCCTTTTCATTGGTACGTTTGCGGAAACGTACACAAGTCTTGGTATGATACTCATTAAAGGCATGCGATATAATGGCTAATTCGCTTGTGCTAAAAGATCCTTCAATTTCATATGGTACTACAGCTTGAGGCCATCTGTAAGATGTAGACACTACACCATTACGTAGGGAATCACGAATGTCTTCAGCCACTCCATTAATGTCACCTTCTAAATAAGCTCCAGTTTCTTCAGGATTTTCCAAAACATAGTCATCGCTATCAAAGATTTCATCTTGAACGGTAATATTTTGAGCATAAACCAGGATTTGATTAACAATTACAAGTAAATAAATTAGTTTTGAAATTGCCTTAAACATTGTTGGAAATCTCTTTGTTAACGTTTTGCCGTTTCTAATAGAAGTTGGTAAGTTTATTTAAATGACAGTTATTTATATTGATTAAATGTATGAAGGGTTGGCTTTAATGTAAGCGGAAGTTCTTTTGTTGTGTAAATATTGTTTTCATTATCAGTTACTTCCTATTCTATCGTTTTAAATTAATTTATTTTTTTTTACAAATAACTACATAATTAGAAAGGGGTTAACAAACAGTCATATGCTAATCGAAAAATGCTAAAGTAATTTACACTTTAAATTCAATTTTAAATTGTATTGCAATGTTTTTAAT
>MINK01008145.1:0-12432 GCA_001735545.1 Phormia regina
TGATAGCTCATTATGCTTAGTATAGCATACCAATCGCACAAGCATTAATTTTTCATTTCTAATGTCATATTGCAGATATTTAGGTAATAAATTAAAGGAAAGAGAAAAGAAAAAATTAAACAAAAAAGTAAATATTGAACACAGGCCAAATAAATTTAAAGGAAAATTTTGTAAAAAAAAAACAAAATTACAATTAAATAGAAAATTAAAAAGGATTAAAAGAAAATTCATAAAAAAGTCTGTCTTCACACCAGGTAATTTTGTAAACAAACAATTTGTTTAAGTAATTCTTGCTTCAATTGTCTTGAGTTGTTTTTATTTTGAAAAAAAGACAGAAAAGAAAAATTAGGAATTAAAAGAAAGAAAGAAATTTTCTTTTCTCTCCTTTTAATACTGAACTTCGACCAGAGTAACTAACATAGAAAAATTACATTTTTTCCTTCCTGCCAATTAACTAAAATCATAGTATATATACGTTACAATTCCAAGTATAATTAACAAAAAATATCGAATTGAAAAACAAATGAATAAAAAAACAAAACTATATAAAACACGTGCTACCTGTGTCACTCTCACGCCGCTGCCACTACTGCTAATATCTAGTAGACGCTGAATTTAATTTGACTTATTTGGAAAGATAAAAAAGCGATAACATAATAAAGCGGGACAAAAGCATTTGATTGTTGAAAAGAACTATAGCGTAGTAGTATGATGATGATGATGATTCATTTAAAAACAATTAACTAAGTGATGAGTGTTGTTTTTGTTTTTTTGTTGATTAGTATTATAACACATTTGTTGTTTTTGTTATCTTTTTGATAGGGCGCGCGATTTCCCAAAAAACAAAGCAAAAAAAAGAGAAATACATCATCATAATATTCACAGGAAAATAAATTAAATTTGATAAATGTGACACAGAAACAATAGCCACAACGACAACAACAAAATATTAAACAATGATATGCCATTCATAGATATGTATTAACACATACATAGTGATTATAAATACCTAGACAGTAGCACCAAAAATAAACGAAACAATAGAGGAAATTAGAAAAAAAAACAAAGACTTCCATACGAATTCTCTAGACTCTAAACCCATAGCACTCAGGGACAGAGAGTATTCGCTCTTTTCACATAAACAACATGAAAGTCAGCAAAAAACCAAAAAATTCGAAATATATAGATAATATAAAGATCTTAAGAAAATAAAAATTTCATCAATTTCAACATACAAACGAACATACATCCAGTACATATTTGAAATTATTAATAAAGAATATAAAACAATTAATGAAAAGTATTTCATTCTAAGTTTATAAAAAAAAAAACAAATACAATACTTTAAAGTAATCATAATGAAGTTGTGTGCAAATAATTATAAACAAAATTATGTGTCATTAATATTCTTCTTTTATGCATGTAAGAAGACTTTTGTTAAGAGAAGGGGACTCAAGCTTTACATCGTACACAGCGGTAATTATGTCAATTCTTACCTATGTAGCACTTGCCTGTTGGAGTGCTGTCAATACAAGTACCTATCTCTTTATTCTGGGCAGGGTACAGAGACTTACTTGTCTTTCAATTACTGTAGCGATGAATTCAACTTCGCAATCTAGCTTAGAAACTATGCTTGACTTAGCTTCACTTGATGTCTATATCAAATATGTCTCGGCCAAGTCTGCTTAAGGCTCAGGGAGTCAGGCGAACTTAGGTATGATAATATTGGACATGGCAAAATCCTGCAAGTGGTATGCGGAAGCAATCTGAGTGCCCGAACGTACTATCATTTAGGATCAGTATCCCTGACAGGGAGTGCTGGACTTCAAATTCTGATTTTCAGAACCTAACCATGTGTCAATATCAATTAAAATCATCAAAGAAAAAGAATGTTCCGCTTTTTTGGCAAAAAAAAAATCTGAAAAAACCAAAACAATCTAAAAAGTAAAAACTTTAATATTTGAAGCTCCATATATCTTAAACTAGCAGAATCCTCTCATACAAAAAATCTTTGAAATCGTTTCAGATACAAAGTATCAGGATCGTTTTTTCGAAATTTTATACCCGCGGTGTCCAATTTTGGGATCCTGTGGACTCGCTTCATATAGGTGTATATGGTCCAAGTTCAAAACTTAAACTCGCTTACACCTCTACTATCAGAGTGTTCAATTTCACAAAAATCGGAGCAGCCATAATTTCCATTTCATTTTTGATTCGCACACAAGAGTGTGCACACAAGAATAATAATTAAATGTTCATTAAGTTTCGCTGTATTTATTTCAACTAAAAAATATAATAAGTATTTTAAAGACACGAGTATTCGCGATCCCACACACGCTGTGCAATATCGAAAATCTCCTGCTGTAGCAGCAGTTTACAATGCGTCACAGGGGTGCCAACAAGATGATCAATTATCTCTTCGCCGACACTTGCACCCTGCTTGGCAGTCTCATCCGCAATATGATTACCGGGACAGTTTCCGTGACCACGGATACAGACTGGCCTAACATTTGACTGTCTCGCTATTTCATTAAGAGACACCTGACATTCTGAAGTTAAGCTAGATGACGAGTAGGCACTTTCTAATAACTCACTCAGTTAGCAGCCGGTTTATTAGCTGAAATCTCCTCTGAAGGGTACCTTAATACCATAATCTTGAATTACAGATTTGTAGTTCTCAGGGTGCCATATATCATTTATAGAAAAAGTAATGGAAAACCGGCGACCAAAGAATGGTTTCGGAGTACAGTAATCAACACCATCCCGAAAAACACACGTTGTAGTTTAAAATACGAGCATGACCAAGGACAGCCTAAATTAAGTCTAACCGCGGCATTGAAAGCTATTTGTCTAGCCAGCAAATCAACTGGTAACTAGTTAAGTAATGTGTAGAGGGACCGCCTTGTGGTTGAGGCCCGTCTAGCAGGAGTTTTGTGCCTAGGGTTCAGATTTGCGCCTGTTCTGGCTGGGGGTGGTGTAAGCAAGTTCCCTTCTGCACAACTGGCACATGGGAAGGATAACTTAGTCGATTCCTTCTTGGCTGCATTCGAAACATGGGTTCTAATCGACGTATTATCGATTTGGTTCTTGGCAGCTTTGGAGGTACTTGGTGCTTTACTTAGTACAACCGTCTTCTGGTTGGGTTGCATTAGTTCACAGTCTGACAGCTAGGGTTTATCAGGCTGACAGACTGCAATTTCAGTAGGTTGTAAACTAACCGAGTCTGATATTATCACCGGACAAGTTTGCATTCGACTCACCACATCCTGTTACCGCCGCTGTGAGAGTAGGGTTCCTGGAGATTATGAAGCCCCTTACAGAATCCGCGGCGCATACTTCCTTTTCTGCCATTAAGGACATTACTGAACCATATTTGATATGGTTCTGCTGCCAGGTGTTGTAATTGCCGCAAACTTGAATTAATTGTTTTCTTTACATTTACTTCCATAATTATTTTATTTGATACTGATTGGTGTTATTTTGTGCACTTATATGTTTAATACTACTCTAGATGTATAGAATTTAATTTTCAAAATAAATTTTAAAATAACAAATTTTTCAAATATATACTTTGTAGTTTTTGCTTTAGTTTTTGATTTATTTAATTTCTTAAAGTATTAGGGCTTCATTTGACCGCTCTTGACCGACCTTAATTTCCTTTTGTTCGTTTTAATATCTTTTTTTTTTCAAGCTATTTTGTTACTAATGTCATTTGCAAATATATGTAGAAGAGGATTTATCTATTGTGTATATTTTTTTTCTCTGCCTTTTTTTTGTTTTTATTGTAGATGGTTTTGGTTGGAAGATTTTTTAAATTTGATTATATGCCAAAAAGAAGAAAAAATTAAATATTTGTTGAATACACTGCTTATATGCTTAGATATACAGATACGTACACTTGTACTTATACTATAGTTTTTGTATTATAGTTTTTAAAACTAGAGGATTAAAACATATGTTTTTTTAAATATTATAAAAGTTTTAATACTTTTTATAATTATAATACTGAAAAAAATGAAAATAACTTACTTAGTATTTGAAAAAATTAATTTATTTTAAATTCATCAACATTTTTTTGACATAAATTAAATGACATTGAAAAAAAAAGAAAGATTTCAACTAAAATGAAAGTGATAGGAAATTAAAGATTATTTTCATTTAAAGGGGAATTTTTTGAATTACAAAAACATTTTAAATTTAAACATACATATGTTTAAATTACGTTGCAAATAATGGGTTTTTTTGTAATAAAAATTTTTAATGAAAATAAAAATTTATTATTTTTAATTTATAAATCTTTATAATTGAAATATTTTCAAAACAAAAAAGATATAATAAGGAATGCGTATGGAAAAAATAACTGCGGCAATTTATTGTTTTTATTAATATCAGTTCCAGATGTAGTTTCAAATGTCATTATTTTAAACAACACGTCATTGGACGTAACAACGAATTGGAATAACTTCATTAATTTTGTAATTAGTGACAGAACTAATGCATTTTTTCCAGAGTATTGAAATTCGTTTTCCTTATCTTCAGATAATTTAAAAATTGTAAATAAATATTATATATTTTTAATATTTTTTAAATTTAATTATTTATAGTTTAATTTTTTATATGTAATTATTTTGAGACATTATTTCTAATAATTAAAAAAAAAATAATAAACAAATGTTAGGTTATATTAAAAAATTAATTAAATTTAAATATTTCATTATTGTTAAACTTATATAGTGAATCATTTTTTTATACATTTTATTTGTGGACCTATATGTATTAAAATCTTAAAATCTAAATATTTGAACATTATTCGATTTCAATCGAGATCATTGGTTATTACATGGTATGGAAAATCGGCTCTGCAAAGTTTTGTGTCTAACTGAACTTCAGCAAGAGATCTTTGAAGTGGATTGGGGTGAGTCTCATTAAGCTTCCTAAACTCTCTTACAAATGGTTTTTCTTTACTTATGTACCATAGTGCACCCGTCATGTTTATAAGAATCTTTGATTGGCCCTTCTATATAATATCGATACTTGTATTATTGGCTGTTCCCCATGTCGTTGGATGTCGTATGTCAAAATTCGCTTTAAAACGTTTCTATTGCCAAGGAAGACTTTATTGCCAAGGCTTCGTTTTGAATGACTGTTAATTAACCAGTAAAGACTAGAAGCTTTATGACAAAGCCATTTCATTTACTCGATTACGCCAGTTTTTTTAACTATGTCTCCACACGTCAGAGATAAATATCTACTTGGCTAGATGCTATTTGCGGGTTTTCGTGGGAACTGAGTATTGCAGTGTCATCAGCAACGTTGACACAGTCAGTTCATCACACGTAGACAAATCTGAGGTGTAAATTAGATATAGGGTAGGTCCAAGGACACTTACCTGCGGAACACCGGCTTTTATTTCAAATTCTTCTGCCACATGGTTCAAGTAAATATTTAATTGTATAGATTAGGCCCTTGGGCCAAACTTTGTCTAATGCTTGTGCGAATTTTCTTTGGAAATATTTTTCGAGTCTATATGAAGATGCTATAGTAGAATCTTTTCCTGACTTTGGTATCATACAGTGAATCTAAAAGACAAATAAATACAATGAAAAAGTTCCTTAATTCCATGAATTTTTGGCCTTTTTTGACCTAATGTCTATAGATTTGTTGAAATAAAGACTGTGCACGAAAAAATCGGTGCACACGAAAATGCTATATAAAATAAAGGTCAATAACTTATTTTCGAACTTTTTATAATATTTTGTTCAGAAATAGAGGTCTATGCCGATAGAAAATAGATTTTGTATCCCTTCCAAAAAATTGGATTTTTCGAGGTCCTTGAAATAGATATTTGTTTGGTCAATAATTTCATCGTGGGAGCTGAATCTCTTTCCATTTCTTTAGGTTTGGAAATAGGAAATAGTCGCTAATCCGAAAAATATGGCGGATGAGAAGCAAATTCGTAGAACAATTCATAGATACTGTACACGTGCACACCCATGCATTATCTTTATGAAAAAGAACTTGCTTTATTGGACATATGGGGTCGTTTTCTTTTTAAATCCTCATTAAATCAGTTTAATAAGTTGGCATGATATTCGCCATTTATTGTTTTACCCTTTTTGAAGGTAATCGGTGTGGATTATCCCCGCGTATCCCAAAAAAATAAATAAAAAAAATTGTTGCTATCACCTTATTGGCCGACAAACTTACCTTGAACTTCTTCGGAGCCGGTTCACTCGAAAAAAACCCATTGTTTAGACTGAATCTATGTTTCATCCACAGATACAAAATGCCGGAAAAACTTATTCGGATTGCGGTTAAACAATCCTTTGAAGTTGTCACACGTTTACGTTTATGGTCAATTGAGAGCAAAAGCACCTCATTTGTACTTGCGTGACCACAACGAAAGTCAGTAAATTACTTTTTTACAGTAATCCCACAATTCCCAAAAAAATTTTAAAATTCCAAAAATGCATTTTTTCACATTTTCTGCAATAGAACATTTTTCCGAAGTCACGTAGATTTTGATTTAAAACTTTTAACAACATATTGAGGATTCTTAAAATACATTCCGCTTGTCGGTTCATGTTTTGGGATTTGAGAAAATATAGTCTAAAGTTACAACTTTCATATAAATGGGTGTGTACCTTGACCACTTGAGTTATTGAGCTTGTTTTTTTCTATCTTAAAGTTATCTTTGAGAAGTTGCCTTTCAGAAAAGTGCAAAATGTTTATATGTTGCTGAAAAATTTTGTTTTAGAGAAAAAAGAGTGTAGATACTTTTTCGGCTAAAAAAAAAGATAAAAAGTCGTATTTTTTGCAATTTTCAAATTCAAAATCGTTTATTTTTGGACTCGGTAAAGAAAACTAAAAAAATCGGTCAGAAAAACTAGGATATATGTGAAAAAAACTGAACCAAGAACATGTCAAATTATGGTGCTTAAAAATTTAAATGCAAATAACTCTAAAATTATAAGAGATAAATAGAATATGTAAGCAAGTTTTTATAGATCTTATTGGGGTCTATATTATAAATATTTGAAATCGGACAAGAAACAAAAATTTGGCAAGCGATTAAAAAATGTTTATGTTAGAAGTATCTAATTTTTAGACCCCTTAGCTCCGCCACTGAAGGGGTTTGTTGTACCCACCTTCCAAACTTAACATTCTACGCTCCTCTTCTACTCCTATACCAAATTTTATGAAAATCTGATACACTGTGCAATGAAGTATTTAATAAATCCCAGCCAAAAATTTAGTTTGATTAGCGCCGCCGACGATTAAAAAGTGTTGCGCCGCCTTCGCATATAATTTCGCCTCAGCTTGGTTGTCTGCTACAATGTGATTGCAAATTTTTGGAATTTTAAAATTTGTTTACAGAAGTTTTTTGAACATTTCTAGAAAGTCATTGCAGAACCAGTAAATTTTTCCTAAAAGTGAGTTGGAAATCACTAGTTCTCTAAAATATGCCTTTAAATGAATTTATAACTACAAGCGTTAGAATTGGTTGTGATATCACTACTTCTGAGAATATCACAAAAGAATCTGAAGTGGTGCTTATTAAAGAATTAATGATTTTAGAACATGTTCATGTTCAATTCTATGGCTTTTTGGATTTATATAATTTTTGATTACTTTATTTTAAATTCTTTTTAATAAATATTCAAACAGGATTATTTTATTTATTTTGATTATTTTATCATAATTTAATAAAATATTTCATTGATTCAATGTAATTGTTCGCCAAGTAATGCTTCTTTTTATACGTTGAGTCACTATTTTTATCTTTATTATATTTTTAAATCAATACATTAATATGATAAATCAAATAAATGATTTAATTATTTTATTAAGAAATAAATTTAATAAATTGTTTTAATAAACTGTTCATAAATTGATTTATTATTTTTTCTTTGAATTTTAAAGAATATTTTCCTTGAAACAACATATTAAAGAATTCTTGGAAAAATACAATAAATTTCATTAAGTAGACTTCATTAATTTAAAATACTTTTTTTCAGTCCATTTAATTTTAAAATAAATTGTTTTCACTGTTTTATTTAAACTAAAAATTTAATTTTAACAATTTTTTCTAAATTTCTTAATAAAAAAATTAATTATATTTGAAATTCAACTGAAAAAGGCTTAAATTCTTTTAATAATCAAACAATAAAGTCCTTTTAAGTTTTTTCTACATTGTATGTAATATGTACCTAACTGTTCTAAAAAAAATGTACAACAACTAATGGGATCGATAATGTTAATAATAAAAAAAAAGACACAAGTGTAATAATTTCCATAGATTAAAATTAAAAAACTAGCAGAGCAACAACTACTTCAACTATAAAAGAAAAAAAAATTAAAAAATAAAAGAAAGAAAAAATGTGAACATATAAGAATCAAAGTATGTATTTATAAATTATAATAACTGAAAGATATTTGTATCTATCTATAATAAATGTATATGTATTGTTTGCTATTGTGGTGATGATATTGTGCCATAATTACTAACGTTTGCCATAATTATAATTAGAATAATTATTTTTATTTCTTAACCACTATGATTAAAGAGAAATATTTTTTAATAAGAGACAAATAGTTAAAGAAAGAATTTCCAATATTTTAGAAAATTAGAAGAAAGAATTTAAAAAAGAATTTATTTAATTTTTTATTTATAAAAGTCCTGGTATTGCATTCTATTCTAAAACATATGGTTTGAAAACTTATTGTGATTCTAAATATTTAAAAAAAAACTAGTATATGATACCAAAGTTTATGTTTCTGTTTGATAATTTTATGATTACCACAATCAAAATTTTAATATGATTGACTGCAATTATAATATATTTAAAATATGTTTGTTTAATTTCATCATATTGTGGTACAAATAAATATAAATATGAAAACATGGGATTATATATATGATAAAATGGAATTATATATATGATGAAATTTGCTTATATACAGTGTTGGAAAAAATAATAGAGACACTAATTTTACAATATATTCTTACTTTTTAATTTACTATTCCATAAATATTAAATGTACATAAAATTAAATAACTTCAAATATTTTAATTTATAAAGCAAAAATATATTTTTTAAAAGGCCTGGAAAAAAATAATAGGGACACTTAATGTTTTGGAAAAATATTTATTATTTTTTTTTTAACATTACCATTATTTCCAAATACTTTTTCAGTACTTGGTTGAAGATCCTTTCATTTTTATAACCCCCTGACAACGGCGATTCATAGATCCCACAAAATCCGCACATTCCTCGGTCGGAATTGAGTACCAGGTTTCTTGAATATTTTCCCACAACTCTTGTTGATTTAAAGCTACCAATTTTATTTTTGAGGACTCCCCAGTGATGCTCAAAGACATTTAAGTCCTGTGATTGGAACGGGTACTTCATTACAAGCACCTCATTCTGCTGAATGCTTGGGATCATTATCCTGCATGAATTCCCATTTTAGTGGCATTTATTCCTCAATCCAAATTATTGGACCAACTCCAGAGACTGAAAAACATACCCATAGTATTACAGCACCACCGTGTTTGGTATATTCTGGATCAAATTCATCTTTTGCAGGACGACGTACAAATGATTTTAGTCAGATCCAAATAAATTGACTTTTGTTTCGTCTGACTATAGTATGTTGTTCCAGTTTTGACGGAACAGGTGTCGCCTGGCACACAATTCTTTTTAAGGCTACTTAATGACAAGGGAAAGTCGAACTAAACGATGGTCAAAATGTTTTATAACTTTTTTGGAATGAATGGTATTGAATACTTTAGTTTTGGAACACTTCATTATCTGTGCAATTTTTCTAATTGATAACTTATAACTAAAAGTAATCATATATTTCAATCATAGTATGCTGCTTTAGAGAACATTATTTTTTCTTGCCTGTAGATAAAACAACGTCGAAAAACTTAGCCTCAAACAAAGTTCACTTTCCTCTAACGTGTAGTGAACTGAGATTGACTTTGAAAAACTTTCCCACATTCAAATTCCCAGGCCTAGTTGGCATTATACCTGCTGATTTGCAATATAATGCGGACATAATAGTTCCCTGACTAATTAAAATATACTCAACATGCTTATCATGTTCTTATATCCCTGAGTCATGGACTAGATGTTAGGAAGACCTCATACATGAGACTACAAGACTTCAAACCTACTAGTCTGTCATCCTTTTTCTTGAAAACAAAAATGACCTTCATCTTCGTAATACAATCAACCCTAACCTTTTATTAGCATCTCAACATTCCTATATGATATGCAGATCCATTGAGACTGCCGGAGCATTAAGGCCGATATTACCCTAATATTTGTGCTGCAAAGCCGTTGGGAAATCATGAGGAATAAATCCCGGGAACACAAAATGGCTCTTCGATATGATAATAAAGCCAATACTTACGTATAGAGCGTTAATATGGTGGAAGGCCATAGAGAAATACACATTTTTCGGAATCCTAAAAAGAATTCTGTGTAGCGTACAACTCCATCTAATGCCCTATTCGTTATTATGAACCGGTTACCAGTGGACCTTATGGCCAAACAGATCACCATCATGTCAGCGACTAGGCTAAGAACTATACGTGAGTGAACTGCTGATAGAGGATATGGTCATGCGACCATTTTAGGGTTATTTGATGACATTCTTTGACTATTGCACTCCTATACTATTTCTTAACTTAGGGCTTCTCAGTGCAAATTGCGGCTGCTCCGGTACTACGAGCCGGTTTAGTAGAGGTTTCACTGATGGGTCCAAACATGTTGATGGGGTTGGGTTGATGTCTACATTCCCACATATATGGCAGAGATCTCGGCCATAAGGGGTCATTCAAATATTCCGGGAATTCTCACTGCGGACGAACTCACCAGAACTGGTTCTCTTAGATTTACTCAGGATAGATGGTCGAATCTGTCCCATATTCAAACTCCACTATGATGGACTTAGGTTAAGCTTCATCATAGGACTATTATCGATTACATATTCTAATATCCGTTGTCACAGAATACGGGATACGTACCAGCAATCCTGCTAGGAGATGCTAGGTGATTAGGGAACCCCTTTTAACGACTTCTGTATGACTAGCTATGATGAGGAAGATGAGGAAACAGTGGATCAATTTCTATGCCATTGTCCAATTCTCTCTGTAATAAGGGCTGCTAAATTAGGTAGTCGGCTTGACATCAGAGCGAACATTTCCTTCATATATGCGTCAGATTGGTTCAATTCGAACATAGTTTCGAATATTAGGGGTAATATCACATGATTAGGGTAACACAATTTGTTCAGAATTGAACCCACGTGAACTGCTTTGTGCTGCTACAATAGCTACCGACATAATCTAACAGTTTCAATAGGCTTTGTCCTTATACTGAAATAGTTATTTGTGCCAAATTTCATTAAGATATCTATAAAATTTGGCAGCTCTTCACAAGATTTCCAAGGACAGACAACTAGAAAGACGGACGGATATCGTTAATTCGACTCAGAAAGTAATTAGTTGTGGAACGGTACAATTTAAGTTGGGGGTCTGATGATTTTTTTTCTTTGTGTTACAAACATTAGCACAAACACATAATACCCCAACTACTTATGAAGGTGATGAAGGGTATAGATATAAAAATAGAAACTAGGTTATTATTTAAATGTGTACATATGTTCATACTTTTAAAACATATTTACACATGTTAACCATTTTTGCACTTATGGACTTACTTATATAGTATGGGATTTTTTCCCCTTTGATTATTATTTTTGTAATTTCAAATATAGAAACTGAAACTAAGTGCAATAAACCTAAACGTATAATAAAATAAAAAAATAAAAATAAATGAAAAGAATTCACTTTCTTTAAATTGAAATATTTTAACAATTTTAGCTCTAATAGCTTTAGCTACAAAAAAAGTTGGAGAAATTATTGTAGAGAAAAAAAAAATTTATTTATATTATTTTTAATACAAATTCCAAAAAATGTTAATGATTTCTTGAAATAATTATAAAAATATGATCCTAAAAAAAACAAAATTAAATGTTTTTAAAGGTCAAAAGTTCAGCAGGGCTATTTACTTTTATAAGTGTGGGGGCAAAGTTAATTATAAAATAAACTTAAAGTTCTTTTCTTTATTTTTTATTTGAAATATTTCACACACAAATTTGTTTGTTAAATGAAGAGAAAGAAAAAAATGTTGTAATAAATTAAAGATGTTGGTTTTTTAATTGTCTTTCATTAAATCACTTAACATAAAAATTATTTTAAAAGTCAAATGTCAAATGTTTTAAACATAAATACATACATATTTATATTACAAACATAAAAACTGTTTAATAAATTGTATAAAGTGAATACACGAAATAAATTGTACTTACTTACTTACTTACTTACTTACTTACTTACTTACTTACTTACTTACTTAC
>MINK01008147.1:0-17586 GCA_001735545.1 Phormia regina
ATATTTTTCATATAAATGTACTGAAATACATAGTGTATCTGGCCAGATACATGCGCTACCTACGTGACTATCGGAACATGTGCATGACGGAGGGTTAAGAAGTTAAATTTTAAATGTAAAAAATTTGTTTTATTATTAAATTAATATCTTAAATTTAATTTAAGTTTTTTTGCGTCTTGTTTATCTTTAAACAACTATAAAAAACTATCTTCTTTATATATATATTTTATATTTTAGAGGCAAAATATACTATTTATTTTTTCAACAACAAACTGTAACTATAGAAAGTTTTTCCTACTCATTTATTTCACAAAAAGATACCATGAAACAACTAAATAAGTTTTTGTTTGAAATTATTATTGTTGCATTGTTTTTAAATAATAATGAAAAAGAAAAAAAAAATTATATATAAAATATAACGTTGATACATTTTAATAAATTTATGTTAAAATGAAAGTAAATATTTAAAATTTTCATATAAAATTCATGGGAACAATTTTAGGAATAAAAAACTTAATATAACTTTTATTTACCTACCAAAAAAGTATGCAACATTTTGCATTTCCCAAAATTATGCCATACATTTTTGTATTTATGAATATTCTATCATGTATATATGTTCTCACAACTATTTTTTTGCTTCTTTATTTTTGAGTGGGTTGGTTAATTAAATTGCATCTTTTTTTCTGGTTATATACCAACGATTTTTTGTTACAACTAAACTTTATTATAGTTTATTTGTAACTGAAAATGTATAATTATTAATTTTGTTGCCATCTTGATGTATGTAGGTAAGTTTGTTTTAAATACAAAAAATAGAAGAAGAAATTCAAAAACTCATTATCTTAATTAAAACTTTATAAATTTTCTTCGAAATACATGTATCTAAAAATATTTTGTAATATTCCTAAAAGTATGCTACGTTTTTATTTCAACATCTTGTTTTGTAAAGGGGAAACCAAAAAATATGCAAAATTTATTAAATACATACATATGTTTATATGTATAGTGTGGTAGTGGCATTTAATATTGCCAGATTAGGTAATTTTTTCTTGATCAAATTTCAATCTCTCAAACTCTCCATTAATAAGATAAACTTCCAGAAAGCTTTAAGTTTGATTTTGTTATTATACACTGTTAAACTTTTCTGTTATATTATTTTTTTATTTATTTTTTAAAGTTCGTCCTGCTGTTCATTCAACAATATCTAATATTGAATGTTAATAGCAAATTTGAAAATTATTTAATGAAATTTGCATATATTAAATGAAGAAAACATTTAATTAATTTAATTAATAAAATATGATTAAATTGTTTATAAACTTTCTATTATTTCGTTTTTCTTTCATGCAAATTATGTTCAGGAATAAGGACTAATGCTAATAAATATGACTCGAATACTTTGTACAATACCTCTTAGCTAAGTGCTATATTTTATATTGATTAACATATTGATTAACTAAGTTTTTTGTTAAACATTAAATTTTTTTTCAATTAAATTTTTACTTATGATTATTTTATTGGACTAAATTGATATAAATTATTAAAAATTAAAAGGTAAATTTGCAAAGTTTCCCACAAGCATTGCACAATAATATACATATATTAATATATAAAAAAAACAAGTGCGAATGTTATGTAGGCCGTAAAGTGGGCGGATTAAGCCAATTTTTTGTTTCAATGTTTAAAGCGACCCTCAAACTGTACGTTCGTGATATAAATATACAACCCTATATTTTGTCCAAACGGGAGGTGGGCGGTAAAGCGGGAGAACCAATTCTTAGTTAAAATCGGTCCTTGAACGATTTGAATTTGAATTTTGTTGACATTTAACATAAGGTAGGCGATAAAATAGACGGACCACTCCCATTTTCAGTTTTCAATTTTACATCGATCCTCGAACTATCCAATGCATTATGATAATGCGTTATCGTTATTGTATGTGCTTTTGTTTAAGAGCTATTAGAAGAAAACTATTTTTATTGATGTTTCCACTTACATGGTAGGTGTGGCGAACCACGTCCGCTTTTGGCTTTGAGGTTTATATTGACCCTCGAACTATCCCTTGTTTATGAGATATCAAGAGAAAACTATAAAATAAAGTTACAACGAACACCCTTGCTTCTAGTATTTTCCCTATATGAGAGGTGGGTGGTAAAGTGGGCAGACCATTTTTGGTTTCTGAGTTTATGTCGACCCTCGAACTATCTGCAAAAAGCGTATACGATAACGATATGAAATGAAGCTACAATGGATACCCTTGTACTTTACCTATATGGAAGGCGGGTGGAACAGTGGGCGGATCACACCTATTTTTGGTTGTCGAAATTAGAATGGTCCTGGAAATATTTGAAAAAATTTCGTTGAATTTTCACCTTATATGGGAGGTGGGCGTAAAGTGGAATGACAACGCCAATTTTTGAATTCCAAATTCATATTGGCCCTCGAACAATCTCTACACAATTTTGTTATAGTACATGCTTTACTTTAAGTGATTGTGAAATTAAACTACAAGAACACCCTGTGTTTCTATTATTTTTTCTATGTAGGCGGTAAAGTAGGTGGGCGTTTCATCTAAAATATATTAGATGGGCGGTAAAGTGGGCTGACCTCGCCCATTTTGGGTTTCTGAGTTTATATCGACCCTCTAACCAACCGTTCGTTGTCGTACATGTTTTTTTCAGGATTTATCAGCAAAAAAATTTAAATGAAGCTATAATGGACAGCCTGTGTTTCTAGTACTTTGCCACACACGGTGTACTCTCATATATAATAATTGAGACACATTTCATCTCCCTACCATTTTCCGTTCGAGCTCTATCCTGCTTTCAACAGATGGACAGAGGGATGGACATAGCTAGATCGACTCGGAACCGAATTAGGACCTAGAATATATATACGTTATAGGGTCTTAAACGAATATTTCTACATGTTACATTCGGAATGACAAAATCAATATACACCCCAACTTTTTGATGGTGGGTATAAAAGCAAACCTGTGTTTTAGCCAATATCTCAGTTTTTATTGGACCGATTAATTTGATTTCTTCAGGAGAAGACCTCGGAAAAAAATATCCAAGGCATCATTGTAAAAATAAAGGCCCTAGTATATACAGAGTCTTCAGAAATTGGAAAACTAGTTCGAAAAACCATTTTTTAGCATAACTTAACCATTTATGAAAGTCTATTAATGAATTTCAATAGGAAAATTCTCGAAAAGATTTCAAATCGTTTGATATATATATATTATATATGGTAGTTACTGACGGGTTTCATAAACGCCATTTCAACCGACACATGAACGAAACATTTTGAAAAATGTTTTTATTTTGATTTTCGTCCATGAAACAAAGCTTTGTGGGATGGAAAGATTGACGGACCGTCATGCTCATTTTATGTTAAAATATTTTAAATTTAGTGATTTGTGAAATTTTCTTTCTAATTACTATCATTTAGGTGTTTTAAATGTTAGTTCCTTATAGATTTCATTTTATAAATTAATATTAATTAATAGCATTTGGTAATAAAATTCATGTTATTTCAACTTAAATTTTTGTTAATTTTTTAAAGCACATTTTTTAATTTTCTCTATTTATAATCCGAAAGCATTTTATTTTTTGTGCAAACTTTGTTTATCCTACTAATGAATGACATATGACAGCTGTTTATTTTAAAGTGAAACGATTTCAGAATTCACAAGAAAATAAAATTTCTTAATTTGTAAGCTCAGCATTACTTATGTTTTGCTAGCAATAGATTTGTAATTACTATGTTTTTTTTTTCTCCCCAAACATAAGTATCGTTGTCAATGTTTTTATCATTTGTAACACATTTTGAGCGCTAAATAAATTGTAAAGTTATTTATTTGTATTTGAGTTGAATGTATTTTTTAATTTTAGCACTTAGTAAATTGGTATTGAAACTTAAGCAGCTGTTAAATGTCTCCGGTTGCTAAAAACGCACACTTAGTTATATACTAGGAAGACAAAATAAATATTGTTGCTTTTACTAAGAAATAACAAACTAATACAAACATAGATTTGGAAAACGAAAGAAGAATTTAGATTTAATGGTTAGGGGTAAAAATAATTCTTTAAAATAATCGAATTTTAAAAAAAGAAATTTAATAATTTAGATATTTTTACTTTGGCTATGAAACTAAAATTTTCCAATAAAGTTTTGCTTTTAAAATTATTATTACTTTTTTTAATCATGTTTGATACAAAAATAAAATTTGTTTTCTATTTATGTTGCTACGAAATTAATTTTTCACCCAACCAATACTGGCTATCAACAACCCAGTCACATAAGGATACAGAAAAAAAAAAGCTCTGAAATAAATCTCAAATGTTTCTTTCACACATTGATTCGCCTTAGGGAAAACCTCCTTTCCTATTAACCAGTAAAAGAAAAGCTAACTAAGGAAACTAAAGTGAAGCAATTTCCACTAACCGATTATTTTTTCTGCATATTTTATTTTGTTTTTATAAATTCAAGGAAAAACTGGCCCAAAAGTTATAGAAAAAAATCCTATCAGCTTCAGTAACTTTAAAAGTTGCGAATATCTTGAAGCCATAAAACTGTTTTTTTTCTGGCATATTTTCCTTAACTATCATTTCCTTTTCTGCGGCTGTTGTTAAAGTTCTTGTTTTTGCTTTATTAGATTTTTCGTGCTGTTTTTGTTGTTGTTGTTATCGTTTGTGCAGACAAACAAATTTATGTCTTTATTGGTGAATTTTATGGTTTTTGTGGTAAAACACTGTTTTATTAATTTCTTTGTTATTTTTTTGTACTACTATTATTTCTTGTTATTATTTTTGTTTCATTTCCTATGTAGTGGTTAGTCGTGTTAATTAAAAAATAACAAACGAACCGTTCAACAACAAAATTAAATAGACAACTTAATTAACTTACTTACACAATGATAGCTAGAAAGTAGAACAAAAAAACTTAAATAGAATATATAAAACTATATTTGGAATGTATAAATATATATTTGTATATAAATAATTTTTTCCTAAAAATATGCTACAAAAATTTCAGCTTAACTTTATTAAATAGTCACAACAGGTTTCATGGAATTTAGTTATAATAAATTTGTACGTGGGTGTATGTGTATTATTTAATACCTAGTAATATGAATTTTCAAAAATACATATTATTTTATATGATGTATAGGAGGCGGATTTTCATAATTTTATATTTTAAAAAGCCTTAAAATATGCCTTTTTAAAAAATTAAAATTATGAAAATCCTCCTCCTATATGTATTTTTTGAAAATTAATTTTTTAAATTTAAACTTTTTTAAAAGCAAATGTTTTTATTTGGTAATGTATTTTTTGTTAATTTTTAAAGCATATTTTAGGGATTTAGAAAGTTCAATATATTCAAATATCTGCCTTATAAATAATTATTTATTTTTTCGTTTTTTGTTTAGTTGCTTATTGTTAATTAATGAAAGCAAAATAGTTAGAGAGCGGATTTTCAAACATTTATTATTTTTCAAATTTATAATGCATTTTATTAATTTTCAAAGCATATTTTAGAGTTTTGAAAAATTAAAATATTTAAAAATCCCTCTTATAAATTACTATTTACTTTTTCGATATGTAAGAAATTGTTTATAACATTTTATTTATTTTATTATTATTTAGGTTTTAAAGCACAATAATGACAGAGCAGATCTTTAAACATTTATTATTTGTATAATATTTTCTAAAATGTTTTTTCTTTAAATACATCCTTATTTAAGTCCTAATTAAAAATTAATAAAAAATTAAAATATTTTAGCGGTTCATTTAAATAAAATAAATGAGTGAAAATCCGCCCTCTGATTTTAAACATAAATAAAACTAATTTAAGTCTGTAGCCAAACAGAAAATTCTGAAAAAGAATTCTAATACAAACATAGATTCTTCTTTCATTTTCCAAATCTATGAGTTTAAAAATAACGGCAAACTACATATTTTAAGAAAAACATTTTACGCTTTAACGTACCAAAATAAACTTTATTGATTTTTAAGATTTAATTCAAGGTTCTTATATGAAATGAACACATATTCCTTTGTCAAATATTTTGCTTTAATTTTTTTGTATTATTTTTATTTTATTTAAAGGATTTTTTAAATTTAATACCAAATGAATGGTATTAAATTAAAAATTCATAAAATGCTCTTAAAGTTTTCTTTCACATACATCTCTTAGGAAAATATGGAAAGGAACAACTTCTAACTTTAATTCACAATAGAAATAAAAAAAATTCTATAAAAAATATATGTTCACGACTTCAAAATTAGAACATAATTTGTGTTTTTTGAAAAATTAATAATTACATCTAAAAAAGTAAAAAAGATTTCATAACACGATTTTTTTTTTTTTTTTTTTTTTTTTTTTTTTAATTTTTTTTTTTTTTTTTTTTTTTTTTTTGGAAAAAAATATACTAAACAACTTAGAATCACATTTTAAGTCCGTCTAGCTGACTGTCCATGTAAATCTGAAAGTATGAAAGTATGCTTTCATACTTTTAGGCGCAAATTTGAATGTTTAATAATTAAACTAAATAATAATTAAATTCAAAGACAATATTAAAGCAAAAAAAAATATCGCAATAAATTATGGACCGTTTTGACTGTTAGCTCAAATAGTACCGGCAAAAATCGTAATAACTCATTTTGGCTTATAACTCGATAATTACTCGATCGACTTGGTTTACTTTTTTAACACAAAAATTACGAAAAATTTCGAAAAATTACAAAAAATTTCGAATAATCACTGAAAGACTGAAGCCTAATACGATATTATATGTCATAGTTCATTGTTGTTGTTATCTTTCAGTACCCATGAAAACAACAATTATAAGGGAAACGCGCATTAAATAAAGAAAATAAGATTTGCCAATTACTCAGTTGTTTATTGATCCATTTAATTGATTCAAAAAGGCTGAATTTCCAGAAAAATTATAAGTCCGTAGCTTATATAAGATCCAAAATCGGTAAAAAAAAAATATATTTTGGACAAAATTTCGGTTAATTATGCATTGATTGAGTTAATTTTTTCGACATAAAAATTCAGACAAGAATTTCTCATCTTTTGTGGTAAAATCTATCTTTAAACTACGGTTTATCAAATCGACTTTGGAATAATCGAAATTTCTTGATGCCAAAAGTCGAAAAGTCTAACAAAATCGAAAATAGTCGAAGTCAGAAAAAATTGAAAAGTCGGAAAAAGTCGAAAATAGTCGGAAAAAATCGAAAATAGTCGGAAAAAATCGAAAAGTCGATTATAGTCGCAAAAAGTCGGAAAATAGTCGAAATGTCGAAAATATTCGAAAAAAGTGAAAAATATTCGGAAAAAATGGAAAATAGTTGGAAAAAATCGAAAAGTCGAATATAGTCGCAAAAAGTCGAAAATAGTCGGAAAATAGTCGAAATGTCGAAAAAAGTCGAAAATAGTCGGAAAAAGTCGAAATGTCGAAAATATTCGAAAAAAGTCGGAAAAAATCGAAAATAGTCGGAAAAAATCGAAAATAGTCGAAAAGTCGAAAATAGTCGAAAAATCGAAAATAGTCAGAAAAAATCGAAAAGTCGATTATAATCGCAAAAAGTCGAAAATAGTCGAAAAGTCAATTATTCCAAAATTAAGTCGAAAAATCTACTATTTAAGAATTGAAAAAATCCAAAAATCGACTATTTGAAAAATCGAAAAGTCAACTTTTTGTTCAAACTATAAAACCCTACTTTAAACCGATTTTCTTTAAATTCAATAAAAAAGTTTTAGAAGAAATGTAAGATCTTTTGATGTAAATATCGTGTATCTATAATATATGAAGGCATTAAAACCCCATTTACAGCATTTTTAAGTCAAAAAAGTTGGTTTTTCAGATATACCTCCTCCATTTATAAACCAATCTTAATGAATTTCAATAGCAAAAAGCATTTCCGATTGTTTCATAAACGCCATTTCAACCGATGGACAGACGGTCATGTCTTATCGACATCATATCTTATAAGGATAAAGAAAATATATTTTTTATTCTTCTCGACAAAAATTGTGGAATGACAAACTTACATATACCCTTGACACCTATGGTGCAGGGTATAATAAATATCTTTGGCTTAAACGAGTCCTTTAAAAAATATAACAAATGCGTTTTGCTAGATATATCAGTTAGTTTTTAAATTTTTGAGAATATTAATTCAGAAAACAAATTTCCGAAACTATTTGCAAAAACAAAGTCTCCAGCTTCAACAAAAACCGAAAACTTGCTTTAAAAATCGGTTTACTTAAACATATCTTTACTATTTATAAACCAATCTTGCTGAATTTCAATACCAAAATTCTCGAAAAGATTTTCAATCGTTTAATATATTTATTATATATGTCATTTATCGATGGGCTTAATAAACGACATTTCAACCGATACACTAACGTCATCATTTCTTACACATTCATATTTTCTTTTATGGAATCAATTTAAATTTTTAGAATAAAAATCCATAAATATTGATTTTTTTTAAACCAAAAACCTGTTTATAAAGCTCGGAAGGTGTATTGCAATTTTTTTTAAATTAATTTCAATTTAAAAGAATTATTCTGAGCTTTACGATACTTTTTCATATATATGTGTGTGTATTATCTGTAGATGAAATAAAAAAAACAAATACATTTAAATTTGTTGAAAAAAAAAACTTGAAAATCAATTTCCTAAAATTAAATAAAATATTCATTTCCTTTGTTTTGTTTTACAAAATTATTAATTTTTTCTTTTGAAAAAAAAAAAACTGTAACTGTTTTCACATATCGATTTACATTTCTTAGCTTTAAAGCACAAAGGAATTTTATAGATATCATTTTTCCATTGACAGTTGTAGAAAATGTGTGTCTGTTTTAGAAACGCCCTTAAGTAAAATGTTATTTTACTTTTTTAACTTTAAAGGAGTTTTTTTATGATTTTCCAATATATAAAAAATGGAAATTCTTTATAAATTGTAAAACAATCTAATATTGACATTTTTCTTGTTTTCTGATGAAAAACTTTCAAAAAAAAAACACATCAGTTATCAACACTTCAATTTACACCTTTTCTTTTCATTTTTTGAAGTGTTTGTAATATTTTAAATATATAGTATTACCAATGTAAATTTATTTTTCTTAGAAACGGTTTTTTTTCCAAAACTAAGCCTCCCACAAAAAAAAAAAAAATATTGAATTTTGTTTTGCAATAATAAAATAAAATTTGTTTATTTTGTCAATTTTCTTAAAAGTCAGCACAATTGTTCTTTGTTTTTTTATTTTTTTATTTTGTATATTTTTTATTAAAAGATTGTTGGAAGAAATTTTTGTTTAGATTTAAACCTTCCTAGATAAATATATGTTAACGTTTCCTGTTGCTTGAGTTTTAGTTAAATATTAGATATTTTTTTGATAAAAATAATACAAATATTACTTAGGTATCTGTATTTCTTTGCATGACTAAGTAAATATGTTTATATGAGGTGTTTTATAAATAAAAATAGAATATGTAAATATATTGCTGAATACCTTTACTTTGTGATATATAAATTTATATTTATTTTGCAACAAGTATGTAGATATATCTCTCAAAAGAAATATGACAGCTAAAATGTTTATTATAAATAAAACGCAAATGACAAATATACATAAGTATTTGTAAAATATTTGATAACGAGAAAAAAGTATTAAAATTGCGAAATATAAACACCAATGTATTTTACAGAAAGCTAATGGAATTCTTGTTAAAACCTTCTTATAACAGCTTTTTATTTTGCTGGAAAAATAATAAAATAATATAAATATTTTCTATTAACATATTTATTAGCATGGCTTTTGAAAAGAATTGGCAAAGGTTTTTTTTTTTAAATGTTAACGAAAAACCTAGAAGAGAATGATGTTTATTATTTGAATAAATTGATAAAATACTTCTATCACTTTAACTGGGCTGGTCTCAAATCCTTCATTATACTCTTAACCACAAGCTTCTCGTTCCATTTGTAATTTCTACAATTTTCGTCGTAGTGAACGTAGAAGACGTTAAGACCATGTCCTTTCGTCCGTGTGTCGGTTGAAATGGTGTTTGTGAAAACCACCGATGACTGACATATATAGTATTCATATCAAATAATAGGAAATCTTTTCGACAATTTTGCTATTGAAATTAAACAAAATATGTTTAAAAATGGTGGAGTTTTGTTTAAAAAACGAAACAGTTTTTAAACGTGGTATTATAGTTACTGTTAAAGACTTCGTTTTTACAAGCAAGTTTCGGAAATCTTATTTCTTATTAATGATGTCTATGAAACACGCCATTAAGTGTCAAATATAATATATATATATCAAACGTTAGAAAATCTTTTCGACAATTCAATCACTATTGAAATACAGCAAGATTTGTTTATAAACGGTGCAGAAATGTTTTAAAAAGAAACGGTTTTAAAAACTGACTTCAAGTTTCTGAGGCCTCTGTTTATGTTAAGGACTTCGTTTTTCACAAGGGTGTTTAAAAATGTGTAAGACATAACGATTGCTGATGAAGTATGTAGTGTCCTGTAAAATTATGTATTCCATTCTGGTGGTGTCCAATTATAGTGCAAAAATTCTGCTTCGTTACCGCCAAACATAAACCATATGACCATTTACGATTTTTAATTAGTTTATGGTCCTTCGAACCGGATAATTAACTAGAGAACTGTTGATTTACAGAAAATTGTTTCAAAGTGGTCTCTATTGCACTCGATGCCATTTTGAAGTACCCTGCTCAGAGCGCCAGACGACTCGATAAAATTCATGAGGGGCAGGGGGTTTATGTTTTTTAATTTTTCCAAAATTACTTTTTAACATCCGCTAAACGAAATAACAACAAATTCTTCCCATTTGATTACCTAAACCATTGTGTGCACTAAAATTCAGTAAGGGGACTTCTTAGCTCTAGACTTGTGGCCAATTGTGTAAAATAAATCATAGAAATACAGAATATTATTATATCAATTAATTCACTTTTGGGTGATTTCGGAAAGAAGGTTTATACGGGAGCTATAATTAGTTGTTTATTAGGATTTCCATGGATAGACGGAGGGACATCGTTAAGTAAACTATAGAAGTTATTTTATGCTGGATTTAGAATTTATATGGATAGACAAAGGGACATCGTTAAGTCATCTATAGAAGTTTTTCTATGCTGATTATTAAAAATTCATGTAGGTCCTAGGCCAGTATTTTTCGATGTTACCAACGTCAGCATAAACGCATAAAAAAACGAAAAATATATATAACATGACAGCAAATTCAAACATTTTAATGATGCAAAATTAAAAATTCACTTAATTTCCAAATTTGCCTAAAATTTCCAAATTTCATATAAAATTAGTTATTTAAGGAAAAATTTAAAAATTCGCTGAAAATTCAAAAATTTACAAAAAAAAAAAAAAAAAAAAAAAAATTTTGCAAAAAAAAATAAAACAAATCTTAATTTTAATCAATATTTCACGAAAAACCTAAAATACGAAACTTCACTGATATATCACCAAATATTCTAACCTCACAAATAAATCAAAAATTTTAAATTTCAACAAAAATTTAAAAGAAAGTAAAAAATTTACTAAAAATTCAAAAATATACTAAATATTGAAAAATTGGCTAAAAATTCGAAAATATACTAAAGAATTCGAAAATTTACTATTAAATTCGATAATATACTAAAAATTCAAAATTTCACCAAAAATTTGATACACATAATCCGAAATAATCTAAAAATTCAATAAAACCCAACAGTTTACCTTAAACTTTAAAATTTATTTTTAGTCATAACTTTAAAAAACAATTGTTAAAAATTGTTTTTAATGGAATTATATTTGTATCTCTCCTTATCTCCCTCCCACAAAACAATTTAAGAGATAAGATTGTTATATGCTCCAACGGATATTAAAAAATCCTTTGCGGATGTAATCCTAAATATCCGTAATAATTGAACATTGTACAGTGGGTAAGAACAAAATATTTTTTGTTAATTAAATTTCATAAATTTTAAATTAAATTTATAAAAAATCAAACAAATTTTTCAAAATTATTTGCAAATGCATTTCATTAACTAATATTATGATAAAAAATTTCCAGATTATTGGCACAAATTATCATTATTAAATCTTAAAATTTTCCAATAATTTCCTTTTATGTATAAATGTCTATTCAGTTATATAGCACAGTGGGTTAGAATAGAACATTTCTGTAAATAAATCAGTAACTTCTGTTCGGTTGATTGGATTAGCATGAACACAATTATCTTTTAAATAAAATAATGTGGTGTCGATATCTTTATCAAGTCTAAAAATGAACAATTTTGAATTTAAAAATTGCAAAAATTATATTTTTTTTTTTCTAAAAAGTATCTTTATTATTTTCATTCTAAATTAAAATTTTCTTTAACAATATATAATAGTTTTATACTTTTCTGAACGATATCTTTACGAAGATAATTTAAAAGCAAAAAGCAAGTCCTAAAACTTAAGCGGCGAAAATATACACACTCCCGAATTTGACCCATTTTATATGAATGCGGCTCAATTTTACATGTTAAGTTTTTTTTCATTAAAAAAAATAATATATATTGAACTAATTAAAAGAACACAATTATCTTTTGAATAAAAAAATGTGGGGTCGATATCTTCATCAAGTCCAATAATTAACGATTTTGAATTTGAAAATTGCAAAAATTACGATATTTTTCCAAAAAGTATCTTTACTCCTTTTGCCCTAAATTCAAATTTTCTTTAACAACATATAATAATTTTATACTTTTCTAAAAGGTATCTTTATGGAGATAATTTAGAAATAAAAAACAAGTTAAAAACCTCAAATGGTCCATATACACACCCTCCAGAATTTGACCCTTTTAATATGAAAGTTTTATTTTTAGTTTATATTTTCAAAAATCTTAAAGCATGAATCCGCAAACAGAAAGCAACTCAGAAATCCATATTGTGTTGTTAAACGTTTTCAATTACAACCTAAAGAAAGTTTTGGAAAATGTAAATTTTATAGACGAAAATATGCAAAATATTTTTTTTTTTTGAGATTTTTTGTCATTTTTGGGAATTGTTTTTACAATAATTTAACATTTTTTTATACTTTCTAATTTTATACTATAAAGGGTATACTCACCTAAAATTTCGTTAAGATATTTTTACTAACAAAGATTTTATTACACATAAAATATTTATAGTTTCTTTAAAACAAAAACTAACTTTAATTTTTTTTTTTTTTTTAATTAACAAAAATCAGAAAAACTATAAATTAAATTTGTTTTATCAAAAATTCATTGCTGACATAATTATTGGTTATATAGATTTGAATTAGAAATTAATATCTTTAATAGAACCACAACTATGACAATTTAAAATTAAGTTACAGAAAATTTTGAAATTAAAGGCGATCAGATGTTACGGATCTATTTCCAAAAATTTTCTATTCTGTACCACTGTGTATAGGTATTGCCTTGTCATTGTTTATATGTGTGTAGTCTTTTTCCGCAATTTCATATTTTTTATCTTTATGCACACAATGTGTCATGTTTCCTATTAGATATTGTGTTTTTTTATTTTTATTTTTTTCTAAGGCAATGCTAGACACAATATATCATAGGAAAGTATGAATAATTTATGTAATATTTTATATATCAGTTCTCCGCTTTTCTCTTTTATTCTCTTATATATTTTTGCAGTCAACTACTCAAGTGGAAGAAATCAATTCTTTTCAATCTTCATAAAAAAAAGGACAAAAGGAATAACAACTTCAAAACAGAAAAAGTGTTAAAGAGAATAAAATAAAAGAGATGAGCTAAAAATAATGATAATGATGACAACAACAACGTTAAAGTATAGTGGTAGAATTTTTACAACATTTGTCTAAAAAAAAGTTACTAAGTCAGTTTAGAAATTCAGGGCTTTTCATATAGTTTTATTATTTATAAAACTTATTTTAACATCATATATATAAGGCTAAGGAAATAATATTTTATATTTTCTAAATGCATCCTTATGCAACGTAGTATACTGATTGTTTAACAAACATGAATTTTAACCAGTAAGTGAATGAATGTTTGTTTGTTGGTATTTGTTTGTCTTATAAACTTTCATAGATGCTGCTGTTGCTGCTGTTGCTGCTAAAAAGAGCATATGAATAGTATAAATTGCTATAGTAAGTAGCAGCAAGCAGCACTTACTCAATAGTTTAAAATGTAAAATATATGTTTACATTTTTATATTAAGTTTATATATAGTATTACTTGTAAAATATTGTAGAACAACTTGTTATCAAGTTGAGCGTTAAAGTGGTAATATGCAGATTACACATACAAATAAAAAAATAAAAAACAAAAATAAAAAAAGAAAACAAAAAAGTGTAAGAAAACAAGGGAGAGGCAAACATTCAAATTTAAATTTGAATACATTGAAGTATATTAAGGTGGCACATCGTTTGTAAGGATAAAAACTAGAGTATCGATGGTACCAACTTAAATGCAAATTTATTTCATTCTAAGACATAGTTTCTCAAAAATTTGTTCCCTACATTATTCTCAGGTAGTTATATAGATTCGAATGAAAGTAGGTCCTTTTTTGGGGGTTTAAGGATTTTTTTCATATTTCTACCAAAAGAGCCATATGGAAATTTGGTATCATAAGAAAGCCCTTTGAGGCGCACACCTAATGACATAACAAAAATTTAGGACCACATCCAAAGAAGTTCAAAAATGTGAAAATTTTGAATAAAAAAATTAGAAATTTGAATTTTTTACACATAAGTATTAAAAACAATAGGACCAAAATAATGCAATATGATCCTCATGCAATTATACCCAAATTGTTTTTTCCATTCTTCAATTTTCAAACTGGTTTGAATTTTATTAACATTTTTTAAAACATTATTTCAATCATATACCAATATTTCTATATACAAAGGATTTGTATGAATTTAGCAGCATAAAATGCGTATTTTTCTAAGCTTTTTATTGATATATAATACTTAATACTTCTTTTAACAAATAACCAAATAAATTAAGTTTAAGTGAAATACCCACAAAAATTGTGTTAAGAAGTGTCTTTGTTTACAATTTCTTATACACAGAGAGTAATTTGTTATTGTAAATCACAAAAACAAAATCGCTCTCTGAGTGTTACTTAACGGGAATAATGGTAAACAAATACCCCAATTTGCATAAAATTTGTTAGTATTATACTTAAACTTAATTTATTCCGCTGTTTGTTAATAAAAGTATAAAGTGTTGTATATCATTGAAAAGCTAAAAAAATTACGCGTATTTTAATGTTAAATTCTTACAAATTGTGTTTTTATATTGTTTATTTGTATATGTTTGAAGTAATGTTTTGAACATTTTTTATAAAATTTCGTTAAAAGTTTGAAAATTAAAGATCTGAAAAAAAAGTTTGGGTATAACTGCAGAAGACTTATATTGCATTCTTTTGGTCCTATTATTTTTAAAAATTATGTGTAAAAAATACAAATTTCCTAAATGTTTGTTATGTCATTAAATGCGCGTCCCAAAGTGTTTTCTTGTGATACCAAATTTCCCTATGGTTCCTTTAACAAAAATATGAAAAAAGTCATAAAAACGCGAAAAAGGACCTATTTTTATTTGGATCTAGCTAACGAAAGAAGAATGTCAGGATCAAAACTTTTTAAAACGACGTCTTAAAATGAAGTAAATTTTCATTTGAGCTGGCATCATCGACACTTTTCATTTTTGGGTCACCCTAATATATAAGGATGTGTGCATTTCTCAAGAAATGTTGTTAAACTCTACAAATTAAGTATATTTAAATCAGTTTTCTTTATACTTTATTTAAAAAATTTAATAAAAGTTTGTACAAACCTAACGAAATAAGTTAACGCTTACCATCTGTCTATTTAGTTTGAAAAGTTTCACTTGCTACTTCGAGTATATTTTGTTTGAATAATAATTATATATTTAAAAATATATTTTAAATACATAGTAATAAGTATTATAAAGGAAATATGCTAAAAATAATATAGTATTAAAATAAATATGGTTAATGAAGATGTTGCATATTATTCATTAAGATGCTTCCATTTCATTTTAAGACATAAAATGGGAAATAATCACAAGCAAGATTAAATAGAAATGTATAAGCAATTTACCTACATCGTGCATGAAAATGTTTTGTGAAACCCTATGTAATACCTTTCATTATTGCACCACCTTATTACGCTGCATACACATATGTGGGTATTATTTTAGTTCATTACAATTTGGTTGAGTAATAAGATTTTAAAAGATGTTTTCTAAGAAATTTATTTTAATAGTTTTGCAATTAATTAAATTTAATAAGACATTTCGAATTTAAAGATCTCCAAGAGGCTTATATATTTAATCATTTTATGGGTACAAGAGTAGAAAAAATTATATACGTTCCGGGGTTAAAATGATGAAACATCATGCAAAAATAATTAAAATTTCACAAAAAAGAAAAAAAAAAAACTATTCTAATAATTGGAAAAAAAATCCTAAAATAAAAAAAAAAACTAAAAAACGTCTAAGGTAAAAAAACGCCAAAACGCGAAAAATGGCATAACATAAAACGGAAAGTAATCAAAAATTTAAATATTTCTAAACTTAAAAAAGTATAAAATAAAAAATAAAAAAACACTCAATTTAAAAAAATCGCCTAAATTTTAAAAAATCGCCAAATTTTAAAAAATCGCCAAATTTTAAAAAATCGCCAAAATTTAAAATATCATAAAAATTACAAAAAAAGTAACAAATTTGCTAAATCTCATTAATATATCATAAAAAATATATTATTGAAAAAATCTTTAAACTAAAAATATCACAAAAAAAATCCGCGTTCTAAAAAAATCGCCAAAACACAAACAATATCGAATAATACAATAAATTAACAAAACGTTAAAATTCACCAAAAAAATCCCTAAACTAAAAAATATAATATAAAAATACAACTTAACAAAAAAATCGCCTTAATTAAAAAAAAAAAATCACAAAAATTAAGTTTAAAAAATCACTAAAAACTTAAAGGAACAAAAATTAAAAAATCAGCTAAGCTGAAGATTTACCAAAACTCAAAGAAATCTTTCAAAAGTTAAAAATTTTATAAAAGTTTTTACAAAAATCACCAAAACTACAAAAAAAAAAACTGGTCAAATCCAAAATATCGCCAAAACTACTCAATAATTGTCAGATCACGCAAAACGCTCAGTAATTTAATAAACTAACAAAACATATTAAATTCATTAAAAGTAATATATAAGGAAAAGGGCGAGCACTAAAAAACGCCAAAAATAAAAGAAATCTCCTAAATGAAAAAAATTACAAAGCGCAAAAAAAACAACAAAAATTACAAAATCTTTAAAATTAAAAATAAAAAAAGCATAAAAACTAAAAAATCGTTGAAGCTAAAAAAGAAATTATAAAATAGAAAAAACCCGAACAACAAAATCTTATAAAAAAGTTACAAAATGTTCAAAATTAAAAAAAAAAAAAAAAAAAAAAAACAGGGAAAAAAAAAATCGTTTAAACAA
>MINK01008148.1:0-14743 GCA_001735545.1 Phormia regina
GATGTGGTTACAGTTTAGTTTGAATTTTATTTAATATTATATTTTTCTAACTTTATATGAAATTGTGTATTAAAAAAGTTAAATAAATAAAAAAAAATTATAAAAGACTATCTTAAGAGACTATATATATGACTAACTTTTTATACGATATCCAAAATATGGAGCTAGTACTACGTCTACTGTTTACTCCCGTTTCATTACACCCTACACCACCATAGGTGGTTGGGGTATTATGTGTTTGTGCAAATGTTGTAACGCAGAGAAAAATCTTCCTACACCCACCTTAAAGTATACCGTTCGACTCAGAATAACTATTTGAGTCGATTTAGCTTATGCGCAAAGTACAGGTCGCAATTTTAGAGATAATTTGATTTTAACATTCAAAAATATCTTAAAAATTAAAATATTTTATTGAAATTTAACACCAAATATGTTTTATGTAAGCATAAATCCAAATTTCATGAAGATCGGTCCATAATTGGCCATTGCTCCCATATAACCACTTTTTCGAAAATCACTTTAACGTGCATAAATCCCATATAAAAGTTGATATTAATATAATATTCGACATATATAATATTTATATAAGTATAAGTAACAGTGCAAAATTTCCTTAAGATCGGTCCATAATTGACCATAGCTCTCATATAAGACCCAATTTCGTGAATCACCAAAAAGTGCATAAATACATATGAATCTTAGTATCGACTTAATATTCTGTAATATTATTTGTTTATTTTCCACTTAATAAAAGTATAGGTCCATAATTGACTCATAATAAACAAATAAATAATATTGGCAATAGGTTTTAGTCTGAACAATTCACCGTTTGGCTACAGATTTCATACAAAATTGTATTTATGTATATATGAATGTATGCATGTATGTACTTATTCTTTGTTCCTATTCATTTTAAAAAATTATTTTTGATATGAATTTATCAAATAAATAAATATATATTTAAAATAAATATATATTTCATATTTGTTACCTGATCTATTTTCTAATATTGCCATGTGTTTATCTTTTAAAAAAATAAGACCACACAAAAATAATTTCCAGTTCTTTCATTTTGCTTTGAAAACTTGTACCTACATACATATATAGAAAATGAACAGATTTCAAATATAGAAAATTAAATTGTATACGAACACTTTACATTTTTAGAATATTTATCCAAGGAAATTCCACTTGGTCATATTTCTTATATACTACAGTTTCTTATTGTCAAGTGATAAATAACTATATGAAAAAGGATCTCTATAGATATTCAACGAAAAACTCTCTATTGTACATGTGTTAAGCACGAGTTTAACTACAATATATATCTAATTCAGGTAGAGGAATAAATAGAAAATTATCTATTTTTACAGGTATCCGATTTATATGTTAAATAATTCATATAATGTACATCCTGCTGATCTTTAGGAGAGTTTTGTTAAAAATAAACGTGTAAGAATTATAATGAAACCTATTTAATATTGAATGAAGTACGTTTTAATCCTTTAAATGCTTTTTTGTTGAGTTACTTGTTTACGAATGGAAAAATTCGAGATTTTTAATTTTTTGCTACCTGAATTTTAAATATTTCGACATTAATGCCCTCATGAAAGTGAACTATTTCATTTTAAATACATGTTTTTATTGAAAAATAATACATTAGTCGAGTTTTATATATAACATTGAAAAAGGAGAAAAGTAACCACAAAATTAAACCATGATATTCAAATCTATATGAATTTTTTATATCATAAAACATTTATAAAAGAGTTCTTATATGTCAAATCAATTTTCATAACTTTACAGGAGCCACAAAAGACTTTATAATATCCCAACAAATTGCCTATCAACAAGATTTGGGGAATTATTTCATCCTTAAATATGATCTAATAATATAAATTAAAAAAATGTCTGAACTTTTTTTTTAGTAAAAACGAAGTCCTTAGCATAAATAGCTGCTTCATAAAAAAGCTCAACGCATTTCACCGCTATTTTAAAACCGATATTGATGAATTTCAATAGCAAAATTCTCAAAAGGATTTCCGATGGTATACATACATTGATTTTATAAAAAATTATATTTTAAAAAAGTTTTCTTCAATCAGTTTTTGTTCACTCATATCTGTTTTAGATTGTTTAACTATGGCGTCCTCCTGTAATTGCAAAAGGAATTATTTTGCAAAAAATATTTTTTCCTTTTAACATAATTTAAAAAGTGTTTTTATTTTTGCCTATGGGATCAAACACTAAACCCCGTGCCACAGAATCGTTGTTTTTCTGAGTTTGAAATTTAAAGGCAGATTCAAAATGTTCTAATATATAACTTTGTGAAGTTTATGAGTAATAAAACTCATTAGACTTGAACTCTTTTAGGGAAAGTTATAGCATTGAAATAGACTAGTCCTGGACAATAAAACATAAACGTGTTAAAACAAAAATTTGTTATTTCACAAGAAAACTAAAATGTCGCATATTATAACGACCCTTGGTCTTTTGTTAAAAATATGTAATGGAAAAAACCAGGGTTACAACATGATCACCACAACTATTCAATAATTATATAGTAGTTTTTCATTGATTTCAATAATACAGTGTTTATGACAGCGTTTATGATTCTGTTTAATCATTTAATGATTACCCTTAATCAAAATTTTGATATGGTTCACTCAGTTATAATAAGTATTTAAATATTTTTGTATGAAATTATATATATATATGGAAAATCTAAACATTTAGTTTATTCTCCAACTAATAAGTTAATTCTACAACCATTAAGTTAATTTTACAAATTTGGTTTAATTCTACAAACATTAAGCTAATATTTTTATTTTGATTTTAAATTATATTTTGTTTTGCACAACTATTAAATGTTTGTTTTTAAAAAGGTGTATATTTTCCTCAAATATAAAATATTTGTTTTTGACAATAATTTGATTTTTATCGTTAATCATATTTATTTTCTGCATATAAAAAAACAAATCTTGTCAAAAAAATTAGAATGTGTTCAATTTCTTTGTGTTTTAAGGATAAAATTTTTAATAAAAGCTAAAAATTGTGAAACAAATAATTGAGGTAATCACAAGGTATGCTATCATATCGTTTTTTTATATATTTTATGACTTATGACAGTACGACTTAATAGAACATTTTGTGAATCCCTCAAATATACTAATAAATATAATAAATTTTCATATCTGAAATATATGATTTTTTTCAATATTCTCAATAAACAAATGATGTAAAAAAAATACTGATAAAAGTGCTTTATTTAAAAAATATTCAGTATTGGAAACTCGGGTATTATTTATATGATTAAATGGGATTATATATATGATAAATAGGATTATTAAATGATAAAAATATTTTGAAATCGGAAGAAATATTATGAAAAAAGGTATAAATATGATTAAACCAAATCACTAAATGATGAGAATAGTGGAATCTGAATAATGTTTAAATACAAATATACTTATTGTAACCTGAAATCATATATTACAATCATAGTATGTTGTATAGTTTTTCTCTGCGTGTATGCTTTAGTAATATGAGGTACATCTATGGATAAGGAATATAACGTAGAACTACTGATCAAAACTAGAACTAGAGTTCTAGAATCGAATATATTTGTTCAAATGATAGAATTCTGATTATAATATAATACCCACAAATCGTAACCTGGTTGTAAATGAAAAGTCGAATGATTTGACAAACAAAACTATATGATTATGTGAAATAAACTTAAATATATAAAACCTATTGGGGTAATATTTGTTCCAAATATTGACTATCTATTCATGTGTATTTAACTGAAAACTGTATCATCTGAAAACCCTCATAAATATATACATATACATACATATGTATGTGTGTATTGTATAAAACATATTGCTCTTATTGCTATGATTAATATCTAATTTCATAAATTTTCGTTAAAATTGTCTCCTAAACGAATTGACTATCAAATCTTGTACCCCTATAGATACGCAATTTACAAAAAATAATAATGAAAAAAAAAAAACAAAAACGTTATTAAACTCAGATATTATTAGTAACTAAGTTTGTTCGTTGTTGATAATGGAAGCGAAAAAGTGCAGGCAGGCTGACTGGATGACTGGCAGCAGCCAGAGCAGTTAGGCAGACAAAAAAAAAAATATCGAAACATCTGCCGTATAAAGCAGAGAAAGAAAAAAAAACTACATACATACATAAATACATACATACATACAATTTTACAAAAATATAAGTAGAAAATATACACATTAATGATATACGACACTCTAGCTCTTAACTCTATGGGTATATGTTTGTTTGTATACGAATAAGTACTACATACATACATATGAATATATATATGTATGTAACCAACTGGTAATTTTTTTTTGGTTGTTGATTTACTTGCCTTTACTTACTACCTTTCATTCTATATTTTCTTTCTCTTATGCCAGACATAGCAAACAACCAACAGATACAGATAAATACGTTACTAAATATACTACATAGATACATACATTCATAGTATATATGTATAATACATATGAAATACTGGTACTCTATGTATATATAACAATGTTTTTATATACCAACCAGTTTTTGTTATATACAATACATATTGTGTGATTATATACGTAGTATATACAAAAACCAAAAGCAAAAAAAAAAAAAAATACAAGTATTTGTAAACATTGTATACGGTTAGAAATGTTATGTTATGGTATGGGGTGTTTTTCAGGAGGTTTGTTTTTCAAATTTGTTTCCAACTTTTTTTTTTTTTTTATTCGAAAACTAACACTTTGGCAGCTGATTTTTGATCAGCATAATTTTAGCTTTGCTACCACGAATACACTAACGCCATAACAATGGAAACTTTTTGTTGTTGTTTATAATGAAGTTATTATAAATGACTTCTTAATTACTCGGTTCCCTATAAGATCCTTGTTAATATTAGGGAAAATAATTTTAAATTGATTTTAATAGGTACATTTTATTTAGACTAATGTACTTTTTGAATTTTAAATTAATTCACTTACTTTTATTAGTCACTGTTGTGAATGTTGTTTTTTATACGAAAATCTTGTTTTGCTCCAATATGAAAAACAATATTTTGTAACGTACATAAATAAAAGTATTTTTGTTTTTCAGTAAATTTTATCTGCGTTTTATTTTTGGCTGTTACTCAGTATTCTTCAGTACATGATTTTTTGTTATTGCCAAAAATGGAAACTTAAACCATAACGAGAATTAAGGGAATATATGTTGTGTGTGTGTGTAGTATGCATGTAAATAAAATAATTTTAAAAGCTGCGTTTAAAAAGATTTTTAAATAAATATTAAAAATTTTAAACTGGATGAAACTGACATAAATCTTTTACAAGTTTTGTTGTAATGACATTTTAAACAAAAAATGGTAGCAAATCTGAGGTCACAAGACTTGATACTAATAGAGTGCAAACCCTGAAAAGGGACTTTGTATATATGTATATAATTATAATATATTAACTATTGTTTATTAGAATTAAGTTAAATTCAATATTGTATAATAATAAACATTTAACAGAAAAATAGAGTGCAAAAATTTGATCTATTATGTTTGAATAACTTAGATATTTCAGATATTATTTTTAATGACAACCATGTTGATTTTTTTCTGAGTTTAATGAAAATCAGTGACGAAAAGGATGTATCTGCTATAGATTATTAAACAATTTAAAAAAATCCAAGTCGGTCCTACAAATAATTGGGCAAAGAATTAAATATCTGTTGTCAAACTGTTTTCAATGTTGTATAATAGTATCAGGAGGAATCGAGCATTGGTGGGAAACATGGTTCGGGAAGAAAAAAGGTCCAAACGATATTTTGAAGGCCAAGAAAATTGAAAGCCTATTAAAAAGAATTCCAAACACATTTGGTAGAAAAGTACCCTTGTTAGCCTAGTACTTAGGTTAGTCGGTGCAAAAAGTTAATGATATTACAGTATTGAAAATATATAAAGTCCAAAATGTTTCAAACTGGAATGCTGCACAAAAATTTAGAAGTTACTAATAGGGCTCGTAAATTAAATAAAATTTCATACAAAAATTTTCATGTTGTAAAATGCACGACAAAATGTATGTTCTAACAGATTTTTTGCAGATTCCTGGTCAAAATGTCTATATTGATGATGCTCGGGGATGTGTTAGGATAAGTTTAGGACCGAAATGCTGTCGAAATTTCCTAAAGAATTCCTGGTTTGGCAAGATTTATGCAGTTGCGACAAATGGAGCAAGTAATTTGTTACAGTGAGCTCTATAAATTCCGAAAAATACATTAAAGAATGTTTGCAAATAAATCTTATTGCTCTCATAAGAGAGCACAATGGATCTATATATTTTTGGTTTTATTTAACATCATGTTACTACTTAAAAACGCTCTAGAGTGGTACTAAAACAGTTACATAGTTTTTGTACCAAAAGTGGTAAATTCTTTAAATTACTTGTAGCTTGTAACGGACGGACCTACATGGCTCTGACTTTATAGAAGCTATGCTACCTGTTGTTCCGACCGTACTCAGAGAAATTGCTTCTGTAGAATCAGATTTATGTCCTTTACATAATTATTTAAAAATAAAGGTAGCAATATCCCTTAGACCGACAATAAAGCGAAAGAAAAAAAATAATAATAAAATAAATATTGAATTAAAACATGAACTTGAACAGCTAAATCACCGCCTATAACGCTTTTATTGGCTCCACTGTCTAATAAAGCTAAAATAACTTGTTTGTTCTACTTTTATATTGACAAGCTAAAATCAGTGAAGAGCTATTGGACTTTTGTGAAAANNATTTCCAGAAAATGAAGCTGAAAGAATTATTAAATTTCAAATGAAAGGGTTACAAATGAAGTGATTACAAGAATAAAAGGTATATTTTTCAATGAACTGTAGTATCAATTAAAAAAATCGATGATCAATCGTTTTCAAGTTTTTGAATGTATGGTTTTTGTATAGTCATTTTATATATAAAAAATCGAGAGGTGTGAATTTTGCGGCAATATTATCTGCATATGAAGCCAATATTTTTGCTTATGTATGAATATATGTTCAGATGTAACCCAAAATCTCTGAATTATTAATAAAAATCAAGTAAGAAGTATATAGTTGATCATGATGCACCATATGTCATCCAAATGTTGAGAGTTTTCATATATAGAATCTGTAGTAAATTAAGATCGTTGCTTATATTAAGTGCAGTGGTTTATTTTATTGATACTAATATTTATATAGGATTTAATCCCCAGTTTTTATAAGACAAATGAAAAAAATGACTTGTCAAAATGTAAGGAAAACAAATAAATTTGGTATTACCATGTGAAATTTTATAAAAATCGGAGCAGCCGTTCCGAAGTTTCATAATTATTTCCATTTTATTTATTTGGATCGCACACTGTGTATCACAACATACAATTTTGATCTCGTATTTCATAAAGATCAAAATTTTAAACACATTTTCAACAATTAAGAGAAAGAATCCAACTTCATTTTTAGGGGGTTTCTCATATACAATATGAGTGAACTTATGTTTAACGTTTATGTTTTTATACATAAACTTCTTCTTTTTTCTCTTGATTAAATAAATTAATATGCATCAGTTGTTGTAGTCGTAGGCCAACAAAAACAATATAGAAAAAAAGTCATGCATTGTCTTCCTGTTGGTCTTCTTTATAAGAATTCACTATTAATTTTATTTTTTTTTTTTTTTTAATTTTTGTCAATCTGTTTTTATTTTTCAACTTGTTGTTGATTTTGTTGTTGTCGTTGTTGTATTTTTTATTATGCATTTTTTTTACTTAGTATACAACATTAAACTCTTTGAATTGATAGGAAGACAGACAGACAGACGAACAACATAAAATATTCATAACAGAAAAAGAAGTGGAGTTGTTTTAACCTGATCGGGTAGCCAACAGACATTGGTGTAGATACATTTTATATAGCAAATGAAAACTAAATAGCAATGGAAAATTATTTATATATCATTTTTTAGAAGTTGAAATTGTCTTTATGAAATCAAGTCATTATTACGATACGATTTTCAAGAAATGTTAGAAGTTTTTATAGATTGAGATTTTACGCAGTTAGTAAATAATCAAAAGGAAATATGACAAAAGAAAAAAACAATTAATACAAAAGTGCTATAGAATTTCTGTCTAAAGATTTATTAAATGCGTAAATGTACCTTAGAAAATAATTTAAACAAAGTAGTAGTATTGTTTCTTGTAAAAGAATCCGACATTCAAAACATATTTGCCAACAATTCATTACTTTAAAGAAACAATAGAAATAAAGTATAAAGTTAGAATAAAAGAAAACCAATGAAGAACCCCTAAGACTCAAAATAAAATTAATGATGTATTGTTTAACAATTTCTAAAAGAAAAACCAAATAAATCCTTTGGAAATTGGAAAAGAAAAACCTGTTTTTTAAATAAGATTTTCAAATTGTAAAAATCCTTTAAGTTAACCGAACATTATTATGCTTGATAAATGTTTTCTATTTTTACTAAAGATTTATTGTATATTTCGATTTATAAGAAAATATTTCTAAAATTCAATGAACAAATTACTAAATAAGCAGAAGGGTTATTTTATCAAGATAAACGTAAAAAATTATCGTGATAAAAATTTGTTGAATGCAGACTGAATTTCTCAATATTATTGCAGCTTACAGTGGGGTAGAATCAAAATTCTGCTGGTTGGATTTTCATGGTATATTGTACAATGGAGTGTACAATATTAAGTTTGGAAGGGAGGCCACAACAAACCCTTAGCGGAGCTAAGGGGTTTCAAATTTGAGTACTTCTGACATAAAAAAATGTAATCGCTTCTCAACTTATTGTTTCTCGTCTGATTTCAAATATTTGTTATAACTTTAAAGTGGCATAGTTTTGGTTCTATAAAAGATATTGACTTTAATTTTTTCCATATAACGAAGAATTATGGCAGCTACGCAATGTTTTTATTAAGATGAGTAAAATCGAGTATATATTTGTTTTTGATTTTTTAAATTAAAGCAAAGTTTATAAATTTTTTTTTCAGAAACTCTTAATATTTTATCTGTAATAAAATCTTTGTTTGTAAAGATATTTTAAAGAAGTTTTCGGCGAATGTAGATTTTGTCATATAAAATGAGAAAGTAAAAAAAAAACTTAAAAATTTTTGTAACAGTAATACCACAATTCTCAAAAAAATGGCGAAAATCACAAAAATATATTTTTTCACTTTTACGGCTATAGAGTTCACATTTTTCCGAAGTCCCGTAGATTTTGATTTAAAACATTTAACAACATATTAAAAATACTTGAAATATATTCCACTTGTCGATTTGTGCTTTGGGATTTGAGAAAATATATAAACTTTCATATAAAATTCGTCAAATTCGGGAGAGTGTTTATCTTGATAACTTGAGTTATTGGACTTGTTTTTATCTTAAAGTCATCTCTAAGCAGTTACCTTTCAGAAAAGTGCAAAATTTTTATATGTTGCTAAAGAAAATTTTATTTTAGATAACAAGGAGTGTAGATACTTCTTTGGATAAAAAAAGAAACACTAAAAGTAGTACTTTTTGCAATTTTAAAATTCAAAATTGTTTATTTTTTCGAATCGGTAAAGATATCGACTTCAATTTTTTTTCATTCAATAGATAATTTTTTCTTTAACTAGTTAAAAATAAAATCAGTAGGAAATACTAAAAGATATATGAAAAAGCTGCACGAAGAACATGCAAAATAATGGATGGAGATAAATAAGACATATTTTTTATAGGTCTTATCAGGGCCTACAACTATATATAAATATTTAAAATCAGCCAAGAAATAAAAATATAGCAAGCGATTAACAATTGTAACTTTAAGCCCCCTTAGCTCCGCCCTCGAGGGGTTTTCAGTCTACATTAGACAAATCTTTATCATAATAAAATGTTGACCTTTGTCTTAATAAAAATTTGTCTAATTTGGACTCAAAGGAACAAAAAGAAGAAATTTTGTTCTCTGACCTCAGTGAACTAGAACGCCAATTTGAAAATATCTTGATGAAATATTTAATAATTTAAAAAAAAAATCTAATAATTATTTTAATACAAAAACGAAGTCCATTGTGATATCGGGGGATTTAATTTAATGTAATAGAAATGAACTCTTGGTAAACGAATTTTGCGCTTATAAATTATCCAAATATATAAATAACTTAATAAAATTTGCAACAATTTAGTTTCATACAAATATAAATCTGTACAAAATTTCATAAAGATCAATTTATAATTGATCATATACTCCCCACTTTTGAAAATTACTTTAAGGTAAATAAATCCCATAGAAATATTAGTAACATCTTATTATTAACAACAAATAAGTTATATATGACAAAAAAGCCTAGTGCAAAATATTATAAGGATCGATCCATAATTGATCATAGCACCCATGCATCTTCGACTTCCGGGAATCACCCAAATTTCCATATAAATATCAACATAATATATTGCATATACATATCGAGTCCTAATCGTAAAAATATCGTAAGCGCAGAATACAAAACCTTACAGGAGAAGCATTTTTGTGAAAAATGTCATGATAAAATTGCTTTCACTATAAAGCTGAAATGGCACTTGGTATGTCAATGAAATTTTGATAGATAATGTAAATAATTCTAAATTATAAATTTTCAGTCAGGGCTCCATATACATATATTTAATAGAAAGAAGCATTATTTACACTTAATTTCAAATATAGATCCGTCTAAGATGCCTTCTCGAATAGGATCCATTTTGACCTATAATATTTTTTTGGTATTTGTTAGATATCGTTAGTTAAATTCTAGGCCTTTTACTATTTTTATATTTAAAAAGATTTTCATATAAGTACATTACTAATTATTTGATTTCAGCTGTAAAATGTAACACATTGTAAAAAAACTTTAAAAAGACACCCTAGAGATTATGAACGAATATAATTTGAATAATTTGTTGTGCTGCGTGTAAATTGTTGGGAAAGATTTCGTACGATTTCTTTGTTTTTATAGTTGCTTCGCTAACTTAAGCAATTGGCTGACAGACCGACAATCATAAGTTGTTGTACTCCCTAAGTCACTAAATGTCTGTCGGTGTGTCTGACTTTATGTAATTTTAGTTCATGTTCATAATAATAACAACGTAATACTCATAATAATAACAACTACAAACAATAATTTTTTATTTAATTTTTTCCAAAACCGACAAAAGGATCTTGTAAATAGTTTTTATACTTAATTTGTTTTTGTTGCTGTCTGTAGTAGTGGTAGAGGATGTCGAACAAAAGCCAAGAAGCACTTTAAGCATAAAAGATCATAATTACTTGCTCTGTGTAATGTTGTTGTTGTTTTTGTTTTCTTTTTGCCTTTATTGTTGCTGCCTATTGTGGTTCCCTTTTGCTTTTTTTCTTCTAGTTCCCCTACATATGGTTATTTTGTTTTATCTTCTTTAGATTCACTTAAATATTTTATATTATGAAGAAAGAATGAAGAAAAAAAAAATTATAAAGAGACTCCTGCAGATCTTTCTGTTTTTTCTGACTTAAATGACCCTGAACAGTGTTAGCATATGAGAGAATGTACTTGCAATATGCTCGAGGAGTGTAAGTGTAAGTGCATGTGCAACATTGTTGTTCATGATTTGAAAGTATTAAATTTCAGATAAAATTAAGAATTCGGTGGTATTTTAAAGGGAAAAGCAAAAAAGAAAAAAACAACATGTTAAGGTTAATAAATCTGCTCCCTTCCTTTAGTTTTTTTTTTTTGGTAAATTTATTTTACAACAAATATTATGTTCGCTCATGCATTAACTGATTTTTATAAGTGTCCATATGTTAAGGGTCACAGAATTTTTTATGTATTTTGAAAAAATAACGAAATTAATAAATTCCATTACATAAATTACTTGACTATAAAAATTTTAACGAGAAACTAAAAAAAATCTAAAATATTTCCTTAAGGAACCCTTGTGGGTCTCGGATCACCATTTGAGAACCTGAATATTATAGTGTTTGAATTTATTTTTATTCAGCTCAACTGGGAAAATTTTTCAGCAAAACAAAGACATTTTACCGTCCATTACCTATCATTGAAAAATTTATTATTTAATAACCTTTTCTTTAGAATTCATATTTTACTAGTTTCCGATATTAAACAGCTCAGCTAGTTTTGCCTCTTTAATTTAATAATACCCCTACTTTTGAAAATTTAAGGAAAAGTTATTCTGATCAAAAAATGTTTTAAATATTTGAACCGAAAAAGTTTTTAAGAAATTAGTACAATTATTGTTCAAAAAGTACACTTTTATATTCTATTTAGTACAATACTGAAGATCACATTTATCATACCTGGGTTCAAAACAAGATTTTTTGGAATTTTTAATCGAAATGGGTATTAAAAAATTCGTAATTTTTTGCTGGTTATGCATAAAATTCTTCAAAAAATTCCCATGGGAATTTCTTTTGCTAGAAAACTTTTTAAGAAATTTTTGCATGATGTACTAAAATGACGGTTTATGGACGTACAATTTTTTAAATATTCTTTTTTTATAATTGTCTGAAAATTACGCAATTTTTGACACCTATGAATACTATTTTTTGGCTGATATGTTCTCGACTGGAATTTAACATTTTTTAGTATTCCTCATTTTATGCTAATTTTTAATCATTTTTGAGGGGCCTTCCTATAAATTTTTTGTCTACAGGACACACTAATATACCTACGGAAATTTTATAGAAATTGGTGCAATAGTACCGGTCCTTCAGTACCAGTTGATTACCAATTGACACCTAATCCCAATCAAAGTTCCACTTAATTACCAATTGACACCTAACAGTTATCAAAGTTCCAATTGAGAACTAGTTTAATCTATGAGAACTCATTTTTAGCTTGCTTGTTAAATGAGCAATTATATACTCTCATCCACTAACAATCTGTAGCATAGTGACCGGTTTAGCTCATAAAAAGTGTTAGAACTTGAACCGGTCCCTGTCATTTTTAGATCAATCCCATGGCATGTTTTGTGTTAGTTCTTTACCCCTAGAGGTACATATGACATTAAAAATAAAATAATGGCACGAATTAATAAAATTCATAATAACAAAATAAACTTTTTATGACTTAAATATGCCAGTTGAGAAACTAAAATATGCTACTTAAAGTAAAATATGCAATTGTATACTGTTAAGTTTTAAATATGCCCTAAAATATCGATGTTAAATTATAAACTTTTATGAAAATACGAATTTAGAAAATGTCAGTCACGATATTTTGGAGATCAGAGTCCGATATGGTCACACTATTTTATTATTATATTTCGATATGCAGTATCTTATAAAAATTGTATAATAATTTCATTGGTCCATTAAAAGGTTAAACTTATTTATCTTATTTAATTTTATACATTTTAAACATCGTGTAGATTTATAATTTTTGTTTTTTATATCTTATTTTATATTTTTTGTTTAATATTTCGCAAATCTAAGCAACTTAATTGTAGTTGAGATTGAGACTCTTATGCCAACCAAATAAAAGCAACGAAATAAAAAAAAACACAACAAAAACTCATTTTAAACCGGATTCCAAAAAAAAAAAAAATAATAAGTTTCAGACCATATTAGACATAGCCAGTAGACATACACACACAAAACATTGGTTTATAATTCGTAACTTTTAAGTGAGTGTCTTGTCTGTCTTTATTGTATCATCAATTATACGCGTGAAATGAGGAAAGAAAATAAAAAAAATAAAAAAATAAAAAAAAATGAAATTATTAATAACAATAAAACCGAAAACAAAAAATTAAATAAAATAAATATTATTTATGAAATTCAAACTGCAGACAATTTCAAAAAATAAAACACGATTTTACAAACATGCAGTTAACAAATTAACGCAAAACTATCATCATAAATGTTTTCATATTAAGAGATGTAATTTTTAATTAAAGAAGAAAAAATAACAAACATTTTATTTTAATTATGCAAAAATATTAAATTACCTACATAAATAATATATAATAATGAAAGGTGGTAATTGAAGACGATTTGAACAAATTTGTTATGATCATCTTAATGCATTTCATTTTCATTTCAAATATCTTTAGTTTTAGTTATTGTGTATAACATCTTATGTTTACACACCCTGTATAATATATTTATTTATATTTTTGATTGTTTACAAAATTAAAATTATTATAATCTGTAATTTTCAGCTTAATTAACTAGAAATTTCAGCTATAATTTTTCTTTATATTTTCATGTTTTTTTTTTTTTATTTGCAAAAGAAAAATAAATTATAATAATAATAATAATGAAATGTCACCAAAATTTGTTAATAATTGACTAAGCTTCTTATTAACTTCCTCCACTTAAGGAAATTTTGTTTATTGTTGCACTTTCGACAAAATTATAAAATATTAAATAAACATGAGGTCTCTTCCGTTAACCTTAAAATTTATGTGTTTTTTTTTATTAGTTATATAGCGACATATTCGATGTATAAATAAATTTTAAATTTTCGGATGTTTTTGAAAGGCGTATTCTATTTTTAAAATTTAAAAAAAAATATTTAATTTTTTATTAAACCATCAAAAACAAGGTAATGGCATGTAGTTACGGATGCAGTTATTTTTCAAAGATGACAATCTGTTCTCTGCATTACATGAAAGTAGATTAGTAAGTACTTACTTTTAACCTGATATGTAATCAAT
>MINK01008164.1:0-11101 GCA_001735545.1 Phormia regina
ATGCAGGAAGTCGAATTAATGGGACGCAGTATCACTTTTGAATGAAAAACATAAAAAAAAATGGTCCGAACAATAAGAAATTGGATGCAGGAAGTCGAATTAATGGTACCCACTTTTGAATGAAAAACATAAAAAAATGGTTGGAATTTGCTAGGCGACACCTGTGCTGTAACAACTGGAACAACGTACTACGGTCAGACGAAACAAAAGTAAATAAAAAGTTTGTTTTTTATTTACATTGGAACTATAGGCCCTATTAGCTTAATTTAATAAATTATAATAAAAAAAGTAAATTTATTTGGATCTGATGAAAAATCATTTATACGTCGTCCTGCAAATACTGAATTTTATCCAAAATATAAAAAAAAAAACGTCAAACACAGAGGTGGTTCTATAATGCTATGGGGATGCTTTCCGTCCAATAGTTTGGATTCAGGAAAAAACTAATGCTGCTGACTATGTAGATATTCTCTATAACAAAATGCTTCCATTTGCTGATTATAAAATGCCACTAAATTGAGAATTCTTACAGGATTATGATCCGAAACTTTTCGCTAGAAGCGTCAGCAGAATAAGATGTAATGGAGTGGCCGTTATAATCACCGTTATTATCGAAAAGTTACTTGCAATATTGTCAAAATATTGCAAGAAATAAAGCAAAACACCTTAGTAATCCTTGTATCCACTAGGGATGCTCCACCAAAGTATACGGTTCGAAGGACCAAAGTGTGTTGCTATACTCAATTGGTCACTGGTGTTGATATTATTTTTTTCCTTGGGAACAGGCAAAAACGTCCGAAAAAAATCGGAAGGAAACAATTTTATTAATTTTGATTCTTTATATAGAAAAGTGAACTACATCACTTTTCTCTTTATTTATTTAATAATTCTTCGAAATTCAAAAAAAAATTCACGATAGAGTAAACTATACAAAAATAAACGAATTTATTTTCGATAATATTTTACAACTATAAATTTATTTATTTATAACAAAATCGTTTATATTACAATTCGAAATAGAATTTAAACCTTAGAGCTCAAAGTCCAAGCGACGATTGCCCGCAAAAATATTAAAAAAGGCTTAATGCCAAGAATTAAATGTTCAAAAAACTATATTAAAATAAACTATATAATAGCAGCACCTCTAGGTGTTATTTGAAAGCCGGCCTTGGTAAGGCAGTTCCCCCTAATCCAATGCCATGGATAGCAATACCATAACAGCTAATCAAACTTGATCAACCGGATTTAAACCCCATTGAGCATCTCTGAGGAGTTGGTAGCTTTAAATTAAAAAATAAACAAGAAAAAATTCAAGAAACCTGGTACTCAATTCAGCCCGATTTATGTGCGAATCTTGTAGGATTTATGAATCACCGTTGTCAGGAAGTTATAAAAATTAAAGGATCTTCAACCAAGTATTGAAAAAAAGTATTTGGAAATTAAGGTAATGTGAAAAAAATAAATATATTTTCTAAAACATTAAGTGTCCCTATTATTTCTTTCAGGCCTTTTCAAAAAAAATATTTTTTTGCCAGAACTAGTTCCTTATTTTTGCTTTATAAGTTAAAATATTTAAAGTTATTCAATCTAATGTTTATACTTTTTAATATTTATGAAATAATAAATAAAAATGTAAGAATATATTGAAAAATTAGTGTTACCGCTATTATTTTTTCCAACACTGTATACAAGCTGTTATTATTTCATTGACAATTTTTTTTTTATTTTTCTTTACCGTTTTTCCACCATTTTAAAAAAAAAGTAAGGAATAGAAATTTAATACAAAACGAGAATTTTATTTTTAAATTTATGAAAAAGAACTTAAAATTAAATTTGAAATCCGAATTTTTCCGTACCTTGGTTGTAACAAAAAATTTTTTTTTTAGCTCGGGAGAAGAAAAAGTGAATAAAAGAAAAATTGATTGATTATAAATAGTTTTCACTAACAATAAAAGTGGTTTGATTACCCAGATAATGAGAACATTAAGAAATGTTGAAACACTTTCTTATGCATTGGAAATAAATTCTTTAAAGACCTGAAATATATATTAAAGTTAAGCAACTTTTGTTAATGACTAACTAATATGCAATTATTTATCTTAATAATTTATCATATTATTTGCAACAAAACTTTAGAAATTCTTCAATTATAGTTATTTATATGACCCTTCTAACTTATCTTTTGTTTCTTTTTATTAAGTTCATTATAAACAGAAATTCTTTATTAAAAGTATTTTTGTAACAACTATCTCATTAACACACTATTATAGACGTAAACTTTTATTGCAAAAATTTTTTTATTTTATCTGCAAAAAAAATACATATTTTCATTTCGTTTATAAGACATTATCTGAAATATTCATTTAATATTTTATAGCTTAAACGAAAAAATTATTCAAGCAAGAAACCTAAATAACTGTTCTAAAACAACAATAATAACAAAACAAAAAGTTTTCTTATATCTGAATCTTTGTAGAACATCAATATACATGCACTAAGAGAAATTTTTGTTATATATTACAAATATTTTTAGAAATATTTTATATTAAAATTCTTATTCTTATCTTATTTTATTATTTAAAATAAAATGGAATTTATTTTAATTATATTTTATCTTATAACATTTGAATAATATCTTATAAAACTTAATATATAACTCTTATACATACTGATTCTGTAATTGGATCTGTTATACGAGAATTTGTAATTTATATTATAAAGTGTTAAAAACTCTTATACTAATTTTAATTTCAAATCTATTATACGATTTTTAAACATTTTATGACATTTTTTGTAATCTAGATAATTGATAGGCAAACATATTTTCCGTAATCCCTTTTAAGGTCACACTAAACAACCGATTTTAATAAAACATAAACCACTATAAAGATATTTTCTCATAGATGTGCAGAATATAGAATTTATTAAAATCCGTTTAGTATTTAAGAAGTTAAAAGTGGTAAAAATTATAACTAATACACAACTCACATGAATAAACAACTCTCTTTTTTAAAGCATGGTCTCATTGTTGTTACTTTTTTTTATAAAAACAAACTGGACCAGTTGTAATGAAATAAATTTTGTTATTACAAGTTGGATTTTTTTATTATTTTAATTCAAATTTATATGGGCAGCGATGAGCCCCGAGTGTACTCTCATTGTGTTTGATAGTTCGAAAGCAATCAAGAAAAAAATATGCTTAGAATTCTGGATAATAGAGGTAACCACGTTTAATAGATGCAAACATAAAATTAAATGGAAGGAAAAAAGAAAACAAATACAAATTTTCTTTTTGATAATCGAAGTTGTCGGGTAATCGAATCACGCATAATAGAGGCCCTACTGTACTTAAATAATCTGCTAACAACTGATTTTGAGCCGCCGCCACTGTTAAATTTGTTCGGCGCAAGTCTCTGGTTGTTGCAGTTAGATCGAAGTATTGTGTGTTCTTAATCGAAATTTCATTGAAATAAATACGAAATTATCAATTAAAATTTTTAAAAAATGACTTTAATAAAACGTCTGGTCAACAGTAATTTTATTTCACAATTAAATAATATAAAAACCTTAAAGCAAGTAAGTATCAAAATAGTTTAATTATAAAAGCAAAATCCCATGGTAAGGGAGGTTATGTAATGTAATAAAATTAATGTAAAAATGCATCTTCTAACACATTTCGTTATATCGTTCTCCACAGAATGGGTATTGCACCCACTTGAAGTTTGCGGAACACAAACCTATTGAGAAAATTCGTAATATTGGTATTTCGGCTCACATTGACAGTGGCAAAACTACTTTGACTGAACGTATTTTGTTTTACACCGGTCGCATAGCCCAAATGCACGAGGTAAGAGGTAAAGATAATGTGGGAGCTACTATGGATTCTATGGAGTTGGAGAGACAAAGAGGTATTACTATACAATCGGCCGCTACTTATACTTTATGGAAAGATACCAACATTAACATAATTGACACTCCCGGTCATGTGGACTTTACGGTAGAGGTAGAGAGAGCTTTGCGTGTTTTGGATGGCGCCGTTTTGGTATTGTGTGCTGTGGGTGGTGTTCAGAGTCAAACGTTGACGGTCAATAGGCAAATGAAACGCTATAATGTGCCCTGCATAGCTTTCATTAATAAGCTTGATCGTATGGGCTCAAATCCCTATAGAGTTTTATCACAAATGCGTTCTAAAATGAATCACAATGCTGCCTTTATTCAATTGCCTATAGGTTTGGAAAGTGACTGCAAGGGTATTATTGATTTGGTGGGTGAGAAGGCCATTTATTTTGATGGTGATTATGGTACCAATATACGTTATGATGAAATACCTCAGGATATGCGTACCGAATCCTCTGAAAGACGTCAAGAACTAATTGAACATTTGTCGAATGTTGACGAAGCATTGGGAGAAATGTTTTTGGAGGAAAAATCTTTGACGGAGGATGATATTAAGGGAGCTTTACGCAGAAGTTGTATCAAACGTACTTTTACACCCGTAATGGTTGGAACAGCTTTAAAAAATAAGGGTGTTCAGCCTTTGTTAGATGCCATAGTTGATTATTTACCTAATCCCGGAGAAGTAGAAAATGTGGCCTTTATTGAGGAAGAAGGAAAAGAACCTCAGAAAATCATTTTAAATCCTGCTAGAGATGGCAAAGAACCTTTTGTAGGATTAGCTTTTAAATTGGAAGCGGGTCGTTTTGGTCAGTTGACTTATCTTAGATGTTATCAAGGTGTTTTGCGCAAAGGAGATAATATTTTTAATGCTAGAACTAATCGTAAGGTACGTATAGCTCGTCTGGTACGTTTACATTCCAATAATATGGAAGATGTAAATGAAGTGTATGCTGGTGACATATTTGCCTTGTTTGGTGTTGATTGTGCTTCTGGTGACACTTTCACCACCAATCCCCGTGATGGCCTTTCAATGGAGTCTATTTTTGTACCCGAACCTGTGGTTTCCATGGCTATTAAGCCAAACAATCCTAAGGATAGAGATAATTTCGCCAAAGCTGTAGCCAGATTTACCAAGGAAGATCCCACCTTCCATTTCTACTTCGACAATGATGTTAAAGAAACTTTGGTATCTGGCATGGGTGAATTACATTTAGAAATTTATGCTCAACGTATGGAACGTGAATACAATTGTCCCGTGACTTTAGGAAAACCTAAAGTAGCATTTAGAGAAACTTTGGTGGCACCTTGCTCTTTCGATTATTTACACAAGAAACAATCGGGAGGTTCTGGTCAATATGCCCGTATTATTGGTGTCATGGAACCTTTACCTCCTCAACAAAACACTTTGCTTGAATTTTGTGATGAAACTGTTGGTACCAATGTGCCTAAACAATTTGTACCCGGCGTAGAGAAAGGCTTCCGTGAAATGGCCGAAAAGGGTATGTTATCCGGTCATAAATTATCCGGTATTCGTTTCCGGTTACAAGATGGTGGTCATCACATTGTTGATTCCAGTGAATTGTCTTTCATGTTGGCTGCTCATGGTGCCGTCAAAGAAGTGTTCCAAAACGGTTCTTGGCAAATTCTTGAACCAATTATGTTGGTTGAAGTTACCGCCCCTGAAGAATTCCAAGGTGCTGTTATGGGTCAATTAAGCAAAAGACATGGTATTATAACGGGCACAGATGGTGCCGAAGGTTGGTTTACCGTTTACGCTGAAGTTCCACTGAACGATATGTTTGGTTATGCTGGAGAATTAAGGTAAATTCAATTCAATTTTATATTGAAATTAAAAAAAAAAAGTAATTTAAATTTCAAGAAGTCGCATGAAATGAAAAAAATTTAATTTAATTTTATAAAATTTTAAAAATTATCTTCCAATTAAAAAAATAAATTATTATTTTACTTTTTTATGTTCTTTTACAGATCTAGCACCCAAGGCAAAGGTGAATTTACTATGGAATATTCTCGCTATTCTCCCTGCTTACCCGAAGTTCAAGATCAAATTGTGCGACAATATCAAGAGTCTCTAGGTCTAGGACAAACTGATAAAAAGAAAAAAAAGAACTAATTTTAAATTTTGTATAAATGAATCATTCTTTATGTTATATATTTAAGTCGAATAATGTTTAGTAAACACAACCAACTATAATTTAAATTTAAAAAAAAATAACCAATAAAAATTCAAAAGTTTTTTGTACAGCTGTGATATACAAAATTAAACAACTTTCTTTGAAAACTGTTCCCTTTTTCTTTATCCTTGTTTTTTTTTTTTTTTTTTTCATTTGCGTTAAAAATATTATATTTTGATTGTAACTATCTAACTCAAAAACAGTAAATTTTTCGAAAATTTTTACTTTTTTTAGTATGTAAATATGAAATATTCAATATAGATACTTAGAAAATTTAAACGTACTTTTTATGAGGCTCAAATTGTTATTGTAAAAATAAACTTATGTTTATATTTGATTCGGGAAACTGTTCCTCAAAATCTATGTTTAAAAAAATTTTATTATCACTGTATTTTAAATTCTGATTTTCAGCCTGTTTATATAATCCAACATGGAATGGTTTTAAAAAATTTCTCAACAAAACCAATAAATTATGAATTCCATTTCGGTTTATAAAATCAAACAATTGGATTAAAAAAAAAAAATATTTTCGTCTCCGGTTTATAAGAAAAATTTCAAAACAATGGATAAAACCATTCATTATTTAAGAACATAAAAATGTAATTAAGTGCGGAAATCGAAAAATTGTCACGTTTCCATAAACCCATTTTAAGTTGAAATTGGATTTGTATTGCGTTTCCAATCAAATTACGACGATTTCATAAACATGCAGTTTATTTAAATCCAACATAACTAATTACATATTCAAAATTTTTATTCTAATAGAAATAACAATTTCAAATAAAAAACTGACTCAACATCTAAACTTGATCTAATTTGAATTTTTGCTCCTTGGCGAAGGCATCAGTACGATGAAGTTGGAACAATAAACGTTCTTCCAAATGTTTAACAGCATCTACGGTCAATACCAAAGTGTCGTGTTTCAACATTGAATAACAATTCAGGCCATAAGCTGGCATTAGGTTAACATAACCCAATTGATCTGTAGCATAGCAGATATTTTCGGGAAAGATATCATTTCTGAAAGCAAATATAAACAATTTACAACAAATGAAATCATTTAAACAACAAAATTTCTTACTTGTCAACTATCAAGACGGAAGGACCCCAATTTCTTTCCTTTATTAAATCCAAAATAAACTCAGGATCTGTACTTGGAATTTCCAAATCCTTAACAACATGTAAATCATCTTGAGCCAATTTAACACTTAATGTTGATGTTAAACCCAAAACTCGTTTAAAGAAGGGCAACATGTAAAAATGGGTGGTGGGAGAACGAGGACCATGGGCAATGCCACCACCTTTAAATAGGGGAGATCTTATAGAACCATGTCTAGCTCTTCCACCACCTTTTTGAGGCCAGGGTTTGCGACCACCACCTCGAACCTCAGCTCTAGATTTGCTGGAAGCAAAACTTACATAACGATATTTACGCTGCCATTCAATATTCTCCTGTATTACATCCACTCTTGGTTGGGTTGCGAATACATCTGGGTGTAATTCGATTAGTCCCAATTTTTCTTCTTCCACTGCATTCAGATTTTCTATCCAAGCTTGTCGACAATCTTTAAGATTTACAGGAGAATACTGATCGAAATTTTGGGGCAAAATTAAAGCCGGTGCAGTAATAGATTTAGCAACAGAGTTCGGTCTTTCCTTAATCTCCTCAGTGACTGTTCTAGCTGATGCAGTTAGGGATATGGATCTGAGCGAAGGAAGCAGCCTTAAGCCGGTTTTATTTAATAAATTTAACATTATCGTGTATTCAATAAAAAAATACACAAATCGCGTGCAGGCTGATCGATTTATAGTATTAAATTTGACAGTTCTTGGTAGACAGCTGTTTGGTAGTAAAATATAGGGTTACCAAGGTCAGATTTTATTTTATTTTACAGTAATATTAACACGAAGATATCCATGACAAAAACTTAATTATCATAAAAAGTTGCTTAAAGTATTATTCTAACTACTGCAAAACTTGGAACTTTTGTCTCCCGTATTTCCAATAAGACAAGGGTCTGGTAAAGCCTTTAATGTACTTTACTGTAAGGAGCACTTTTAAGTCCGGAAAATGATAAACTAATCGTATATGCAAAACTTCGAGGTTTTGTGTATTTCGATTCGAATCAAAAAGCTTTCGAAAATTAATGTATTTTAATCAAGCGATACATATTTCACTGAAATGTAGAATATACATGTCCATAACAGCTGCCATATTTGATAATATATCGTCATTTGACAATTATTTGTGTCAAAAATTAAATTTATATTTTAGTTCAATACACTTTTGTTTCTAAATTTCTAATGAATTTTACCTGGCAGCTCTGGTGTCCATACAACGAACACGCTCATAGTATAATTAGAAAGTATACTCGTAAGAACAGCTGTTTTACAATTTTTTCATTGATACCCTCGCGTTACTGTCAAATTGTTTTTGTATTCCCATGTAAAATTTTTTGGTGATTATTTTAGTCATCCTCTCCTTTATTCTCTCATTTTCTGTTCATAGCATTTTGACATTGTGAGAGGTAGTTTTACACTAGTAAAAATACAAGGAATTGTTGTTTTTGTAGATGTGCGAGTACTTTGTAATTATACTATGGAACACGATCATAGTATAATTAGAAAGTATACTCGTAAGAAGAGCTGTTCACAATTTTTTCATCGACATACCTCGCGATACTGTCAAATTGTTTTTGTATTCCTATGTATTTATCTCTTCCTCTCCTATATTCTCTCATTTTCTGTTCATATCATTTTGACATAGAGTACTTACTCCTATAGAATAAAACTTATTTTATTTAAAAGACACTGCAAGCCTTAGCATAAAATATTTACCCAATAAAAAGTAGCATTTAAAAAAAAAATGCATATAAAAATGACTTAAAATTGAGTCGCCGATTAGCCGAAGAACTCAGCGGCGTGGTTTGTTAAAAAAAATTGGCTAGGCAGTAGGGTTTATCAAATCGACTTTCGAACAATCGACTTTTTGTTGTAAAAAGTTGAAAAGTCGAAATCGACTTTTTGATTTGAAAATTGTCGATAAGTCGACTTTCTTGAAAAGTCGAAAATAGTAGGAAAAAATCGAAAAGTCGATTATAGTCGGAAAAAGTCGAAAATAATCAGAAAAATCGAAAATAGTCGAAAAGTCGATTATTCCAAAATTAAAAAAAGTCAAAAAATCGACTATTTAAGAATTGAAAAAGTCGAAAAATCGACTATTTGAAAATTAAAAAAAAGTCGAAAAATCGAAAAGTCGACTTTTTGTTCAAACTATAAAACCCTACTAGGCAGCTAGCCGCCAGTTGCGCCGTTACGGCTTGCATCACTGCCGTCTATACTAGCCTTTTTCTTGTTCGCACATGAACAAAACGTCGGTAGAGAAATACACATAATTTTTTTTCCATTTTGTTTTGAGTGGGCAGAATATTTGTCGATCAAATCATCATTTTTTATTTGCCGATAGTATCACTTCGATACTTTTGCATACAGCGCCTCTTCTTCCGCATGCAAAATGACGTTTGATGCCAGACATGAACATGTTGGGTCCACACTCTCCAAATGCATGTGCGCACAAAATTTTGTTCATTGTTCGAACATGAAAAAGCGTTTGTGAACGACGCGTAAGAACAGATATTTTACAATTTTTTATTGATATACTTCGCGGTACTGTCAAATTGTTTTTGTATTCCTATGTAATTTTTTCGTGAGTTTTTTACGATTCCTCTCCTTTATTCTCTCGTTTTCTGTTCATATCATTTTGACATTGTGTGCAGTAGTTTTACACTAACAAAATACAAATAATTGTTATTTTTGTAGATGTGCGAGTATTCTATAATTATGCTATGGTTTTTCTATTTATAATTACTAGTCGTCTTCACGTAACATAAAATATTTAACATTAACACTAACATCATGTTACTGATAAATGTAGATCGTTCAATTTGATGTTTTTTGACGTTGACATAGAATACTTCCGATTCAACTGCAACTGACAGCTGCAGTAAAATACATGCATTTATATGGAACTGAACCAAATCAGTACGCTAAACTTCAGCGTGAAGTATTTCAAAGATGAAAAATGTTCAACTTTGAAGTACCAAAGTACGGAAATACATTTTATCGGTTGTTTTATTCTTATTGTAATATTTTTTTCATTGAGTCAAACATTTTTATTTGGAATTCATTATTTCAACTAAGAACGTAATTTAATTTTTAAATCTTTATATTTTATTATGTAAAATTTTAATAACAATATAATGCAATTTATGCGTTGCGTAGCTGTCAGTCACAGTTGAATCGAAAGAATTCTATGTAGTTGAGCCTTCAGTTATGGGGAAAAACGTATGTCAACAAGTTGGAGTTCTGACAGATTTATCTGCAATAATACTTACAAATTCGGCCAATATTAGACAAATTTTTATACTGATAAAAAAAATTTAAATTGTAGATAATTTTTTATCCCTATAAATTATATAACGTATGTCATAATAAAGTAGCAAATCAATATGGCGTCTTTTACTTCGAGTCTATATTATTACATTAGACTTAGTAAATATTAATGAAGTTTGTGATTTATTTAAACATATTTTTTTTACTTCATTTTAATTATATTTTTCTATTTTAGAAAATTTTTGACATTTTCTTTTTCTTCAATAATTGTACATAATTGTCAGCGCTGTCAATTTTGTTTTAGTGCTGCATTATTACTGGCGAATTCACTCTACATTAAGCAAATTTTTATCCTGATAACAATTTAAATTTTGTCTTGATAAAAAATTTTCTAATGTAGATTGGAAGTTACCAAGAAACTTTAAAACAAAATTGTCAAAGCTCGAGCGCTGACAATTTTGATTTAACGCTTCAAAAACACTGACAAACTCTGTCTTTATTACACGCTTTTTTCAAGTCCGAGCAATGAACAACATTTTGTGCGCAAGTGCATTTCGATAGTGTGGACCCAACATGTTCATGTTTTGTTCTTGTTCGCACACCGTTGTTCGCACAATTGT
>MINK01008172.1:0-12851 GCA_001735545.1 Phormia regina
CGACTATAGTATAGTCGATAGTCTCGACTATAGTATAGTCGATAGTCTCGACTATAGTATAGTCGATAGTCTCGACTATAGTATAGTCTCGACTATAGTATATAGTCGATAGACTCGATTGTAGTATATAGTCGATAGACTCGACCGTAGTATATAGTCGATAGTCTCGACTATAGTATAGTCGGTAGTCCCAACTACATTACAGTGATAGTCTTGACTATATTACAGTTGATATTCTCGACTATAGTATATAGACTATAGTGTCGACTTCAATATATAGTCTCGACTATAGCCTATAGAGTGGATAATCTCGACTATAGACTACATAGTCAATAATCTTAAGTATAAGTTTTACTATAATATAGTGGATAATTTTATTTATAGTCATGTTTTTATTATTTCGCTTTCACACTATATAACTTTTTTTTTACATATTTAAAGTGTATTATAAAACAAAGTCAACTTCCTACCTAAATTTCAGCATCAATCCAGTGTCTGACCCTTTTTTTTTCAACCAAATGAAGAATGATATTTTACAATTTGCAGATGGTCAATGAAAAAAGCAGATTATATGCAAATTAAATAACTTTATGTGCATACAAAACATGCAAACATGCCATTATTTTATTATGTATTTCATTTGCAAAGTTTTAAACAAAATAAAAGCAAATGGTATTGAATTTTATGCAAAAGACCAAAAAACAAAAATAAATAAATAAAAAACTGCATATGAACATTGATATTGAACATTTGATTTCAGTGTCAGTTTTTTTTTTTGTAAATATATTTTTGATATTGTTTTGAATGGAAATTAAGACCAACGATCATATGTAGAAGATGAACAAAGAAATAAAATCAGTATTAAAAATGTTATGATCGTAAAACGTGGCCAAACATTCTCTTAAACTTAAAAAAAAAAATCCATACAAAAACAAAGTAAACGTCCAGTCCGATCGTCAGTCTTCAATTTCCTTTTCATGCGACTGTTGGCTTTGACTGTAACATAATCATCGTTAATAAATTATCAAGTGAAAGGCATTTTGCAACTTGTTACTTTTTTTCACGTATAACGTTCCATATAGTATATTGACTGGTTTGCCAGTTTTTTTTTTATGATTTTTTTCTTTTCAACACAGCGCTGCCGGGATGCAGTGAAACTGACTCCCACATATAAATTTAGGAGAAAAAATATACAAACGAAACTTTACACACAGATGTCCGACTTAAGAAAATTGTAACGAAAAAAAAAAAAAAACAATTCAAATCCCGCTACACTTTTAAACGTCCAGTCCAGTTAACAAAACTGGGCATTAAGCAGGAAACATGAACATGTTGTTCGAAAAATGTAAAGAAAAAAAATTAAATAAAAGTGAAGTTGCAAGTAGTATATGATTTTCTTTTGTGTTGGCAATATCGATTATTGTTGTTGTTGTTTGTATATTATTTTGGTGGCCCAGAAACCCAGAGAAATTTTGTAGTTTGTTTACAAATAATGCCCACATCAATTGTCAACCCACAAAATTTATGCATTCACACACATTAAAAAATATATTATATTCATTACACAGATTTGAAGGATGCTGGAGGAAACAACTTTGTTTTTAGAAGGGGGGCCTTGCTATATTTAAAGTGAATGATTTTTTTTATAATATAGTGAGAGATGAGATTAGATTTTTGTTAGTTAGGTTTGAAATAAATTGAAAAAATAAAATTTGTTACAATTTTCGAAATACCGAACAGAATATGAATGTCTAGTGGATTATTTTTTATTTTTCTAAAAAGAGGCCAGAAAATTCTTTTAGTTCTACAACTAGAAAATAGCCTGTACTTGTTGTACTTTTACTTACGACCAATTATTTTTGTTTGAAGTTGTGAAATTCAGGACTAGTGCTACAAAAGTGTTAGGAAACAATTTTAGAAACGTTATTTCTTATTTTAGCGAGATAGGTTAGGTAGCGTGGGCTACTCGCTAAAATTTAGCGAGTTCACTCGGAGGCCTGATGTGGCCCATTGTGATTGTCTCGCATAGGTGCCTCGAGTAGACGATTTTCATTAAACCACGGTGTACTCCGGATAAAACCTAAAAGATCACTTAAAAATACGTCTCTCAGATCATCAAGATTCTGAAAGAAGCGCTTGGCTAAATGATTGTGTCTGCACTCCAGCAGTGAGAAACACTTGTAAGATTCTGCCATGCCCAATACGATCATGCCTAAGTTCGCCTGACGTTCTGAACCTTAGATCAGATTTGGTCGATACATATTTCATATAGACATCAAGTGAAGCTAAGTCAAGCATGCTGGCTTGCGGAGTAGAACTCATCTCTCCTGTAATTGCAGGACAAGCTAGTCTCTGTACCCTGCCCAGAATGCAGAGATATGTCCTTATATTGACTGCACTCCAACAGACTAGTACTCCATAGGTAAGAATTGGTCTAATTAGCGCTGTGCACATCCAGTGAGATAACTGGACTTTTTTTTTGAATTTTAAAAATTGTTTATATATTTTTTTAAACAGTTCTAGGAGGTCACTGTATAACCAGTTAATTGTTCTCAAAAGTAATTTAGAAGCCATTGAGAATTAGTTCTAAAGCACGCACTAGTTCTGTAAAACATTCTTAAAAATTAATTTAGAACCACTATTCAATTCTGCTCCACTTGAGTCAGAATTGGTTGTGATACCGCTAGAGTTGAGGACGTTATTCAAGAATCTGAAGCGGTTCTGATTACACCAGTTCTACAACTAATGATTTCATAATATGTTCTACAATTTTTCCAAGGAATAAATAAATAAATAAATAAATAAATAAATAAATAAATAAATAAATAAATAAAAGTACTAATTGTATAAAAATCGTACTCATTTTTAAAAAAATAAAAAAAAAACTTTCAAAAACATATATTTAAAATGAAAACAACTTACTGTCTAAACGTGATACCAATTTCAAAAAAGTACAGCTCTCAAAATAATAATAATATATTTTCAAAAGACGTACCAATTAAAAAAGAATTATATTTAAAATAAAAAGTACCAATTTATAATTCAATTATCTATTGCCTAGAAAAGGAATATTTTTAAATTTAAAAATTTTTTTAATTTTTCTTAGAAAATTTATTTTTATCGTTTTCACCCTGCCCCCCCAAGATAGTTCTTCCCAGAAATAAAGGTTGACATTAAAACAAAACTCTTCTTCGACTACCAAAATTCGTTTGTCTTGATGCGCCTTTAGGAGATAACATAAACAAGACACAGTTGCAACTTGATAAACTTGTAAACGATCATGTGATCATGGCCCAGAGAAATGAAAATTTCCTGGCCACCAAAAAAAAAAATCCATGAAATATATTAAAAAAAAACATAAAATAATATTTATGAGCTAAAAATCATTAAAGAAAAAGAAAGAAAATTCAAAGTAACTTAAGCATCACTTTATGCACTTTTTCTGCGGCATATTAAAACAGCAACCATATAATATTGCTTATGTTTAGTTAAACATTGAGCTTGTGTTGTTGATGTTGTATTTGTTGTTAACAATATATGTGGGGTTCAAGGTAAATTACATCAAGCTTTAAAATTTTTCGCCGTCACTAAAAAGTGAAACTAATACCGACAAAACATAAAAATGAAACAAAAATACTTTTTTTTCTTAAAAATCACTTTCAAAAAACAGACGTTTAATTCTGACATTTTAATAGGAGTTTTTAGGGCGAGAGTTTTTAAAAAAGAAAACATTTAAGTACTTAAATGCTGAAATGTTTTTTATTTTTTTTATTTTTGTGTTATAAGGTTTTAAAAGTCTGCTACGTTTTTAAGATAATTGAAAAGAAATTAACAAGTTTTATTTAACAAGTGAGCGCAAGTGATCTCTAGTGTATTTTACTTACCTAGAATTAAGACCTTCAATTTCTTCAGACTGTTCAGCCAATGATGATTCCAAATCCAAATACGATCCATAATCACCATCTTTATAGACTTGAATGGCAGCATCATCGATCTGTAAGAAAAAAGAAAAACAAAAAAATTTTTTAATATTTAGAGTTTTAAAAAATATTTTTAATTTCACTTCAAAAAGATTTAAAAATATTTTCTTAAAGAAAATTATGTTTATTATACAATAATAATTTGCTTTAACATTTATTTCAACCATTTACCATCGATATTTATATTGATCTATAAATAAGCTAAAATAATGCTTTTGCTCACCAAAACAATTTTTATGCTCATTTAGCTTTCGCCTATAATCTTATAACCATGTAACCATATACCATATTCTTGTTTAAATGCCTAGCAATTATTCTTTTAACAGAAAACAAAAACAATTTTAAAAAATATTTATTGAAAGTCTTAAAAAAACCTGCACAAATACATATCTATCTATCTTGCTACCCGGATTAAAAGCAACAAAGATAATAACAAAAACAATACACAATTATTTAGAAAAAGAAAAGAAAGAAGAACAAATGTTGACTTCACACGTTTACCACAACACCAAACATAAAACTTACATACTTACATTCATGCCACTTGTTGTCATAAGACAAAAATGATTTTTTGCAACAAAAGTGCAATTTTACTAAAAAAAAAAAAATAATTTCTTTTTTTTTCTAAAATTCTTAAAGAAAAACGAAGACTCAGAAGCTGGAGAATATTTTTTATTTAATTTTTTTCTCTCGAATACAATTAAATGATTGAGTGAAATCTGTCTTCAATATTAACAACAAAATTTTTAACAGAATTTTATTAGCCATACACACACACATTTTCAAACATAATTGCCAACTAGTTCAATTGCCATAGAATAACTAACAAACAACATTTCATTACTGCCACATTAAGCTGCAGCAACAACAATTACAATAATTACTTTCATTTAATGTTGTTGATTGATGCATGATGTTGCATTTAACAATATTTTTTAATGTTTTTCTTATTTATTTACGTGTATCTAGTAAAATTATTATTAAGAGTCACAATTGTTGCATTTGTTGAGTTGAGAAAAATTGTCTTTAAACAAATTGTAAAAAATAGTATTAATGATGATAGATTTTTATGTATAATTGTTTAAATAATTAATATTTAGAAATTAAAAGAAAAAATATTTCAAAAAAAGTAAGAGCTTGAGAAAAGATGATTTAAATTGAATGGCTTAATAAATTGTTAAAGGAAATTATTTAGAAACAATTTGCGGTATAATTTTAAGAATTTATTTTTACTATATAATATAGAACGAGATTTGGGTCTATCTATCTTACGAACAAATAAAATTTTCGCCTTAAAGTATGCTTTCATATTTTCACATTTATAAATCTATATTACAAGGCTTAACATACATTAGAGTGTCTCGTAGACAAAAATTTTGTAGGAACACCTCTCATACGATGCGTAAAAATAAGCTGAATATAGGAAAAATGTAAAAAAAATTAAATTGATCTTCAGTTCCCTACCAGGAATTAAATGTTACGAGTCTAGAACATTTCGTTCATAAAATAATATTGAGTTTAGTCTTGAAATGGGTATATATTCCTAATTCTAGGCCAATTATAGAAAAAAATATTTAAAAAACAATTTTCGCAAAAATTTGCATGATTTAATACATTATGTCAAAAAAAATATCGATAAGAATTTTATAATTTTGTTTCTTTTAGGGCTAAAATTAAAAAAAAAAAAAAAGTTTACAATATGTAATTTTCCAGATTTTTAAAAAAAAAAATCCCCAAAATATCATAAAAAGTCTTCTAGCGAACAAAAATCCCATCAGAAAATTTTTTTTAATATTTTTTTCATAACCAACATATGTTAGGTTAGGTTAAATGGACTGCTGTAACTATTTAATGCGAAACAGCTCACTTGGGTCCTATTGGTCCCATTGTGTTACCCTTAGGATCATGCGGAATTTTCACGTGTCCTCAAACAGGTTCCGATCGAACCAGCATGATGCACGTATGAAGGATCTAATCTGTTTTATGTCAATCATAGACAGATCAGATAGCGCATGCAGAAACGGCCTACCAAGTTCCGTAGCCCTAATACTTGCAAGAGCAGGACAGTGACATAGAAAATGTTCCACTGTCTCTTCCTCTTTCTCATCTAAGAAACTTCTACCGAAGTCGTTATAAGGGACTCCTAGTCTCCTAGCGTGCGCACCGGCCACCCAGTGCCCCGTGACAATTGCTACAAGTATCCGTAGTAGTAGTAGTCTGATCGCAAGCAATCCCCAGTATGCCATATATTTTTCGAGGTGGATCATGTAGGCTCATCTGTCCACCTTTGCTGCAGTATTATAGATCTGCAAGATGACAGCGGCATACCTACCAGTCGGTCCGCTTTCCCTTTCCGAAGGTGGCAACGAGTCCTGTCTAGTTCGTCCGCAAAAGTGTTGCCCGGGGTATTTGAGTGACCCCTTAACCAGATTAACTATAGGTTTGAATATTTCGCCATCTCGTTTAGAGATGTCCGGCATTCATTTATCAGTCTGGATGTCGAGAGGACACCAGAGAGAGATTTAAGCATAAAATTACCAAATTTTTGATATCCATTTCGATTAAAAAATCTCTTTTTTTTTTTACCAAAATGTATGGAACCCATGTTTTAAAATCGCTTGTAGGGAATTGAAGGCCAATTTAAAAATTTTATTAATATTTTTCCAATATTCAGTTAATTTTTACGCATCGTTTGAAGTATGTTCCAACATCGAAATCTTGAAAATCGCTATTCTCGAGACACTCTAATATACATACATGTTTGTGTGGATTTATATTAAATTTTTTTAGTTTTTAACCCATAACTGTTTTGATAAGAAGGAATTAGGTCGAATGAAATTTTATAAAAATATTTATGACCGATAAATTCTGGAAAACAATTTTCAAAACTTTTTAATAAATAATTAATAAAGACTTCGGAACACGGGGAGGCAAAAAAAGGAAATATCCTCCACAAAGTGAAAATGTTAAATGAAAAATTATACTAAAACATTAAATTTAAGAAAATAGTTAAGAAAATGAAAAAATTAATTATAAAGTATATGACTTTTAAGTTTTAAAACAACTACAATAAAAAAGTTATTACCGCCAGAACTTTAGCATCAACTCACAAATTATCAAAAGTTATTAAATTTCTTAATACCCTAACTTAAAGTATTCCGTTCGGCACAGAATCACTTTCCGAATCATTTAACCATGTCCGTCCGTTTGAAATTTGAATTCGAAAGAAAATTTAATGAAATTTGTCATATATAATTTTTATACACAAAGCCTATTAAATTTGCTCATGATCGGCCCAATATTTTACTTGGCCCCCATATAAATGTCCTCCCGGAATAGAGTTTCAACATAAATATCTTAAAAATATAAATGTTTAATGAAATTTAAATAAGTTTCATGTAAGCACAAATCCGTATGCCAATTATTATGAATATCGATCCACAATTGACGATAGCTTCCCTCTCTCGAAAATCACTTTAAGATGCATAAATCCCAAACAAATTTTAATATCAATATTCGACACAAAATAGTTTTATATAAATGTAAATGATAGTAGAAAATTTTATTAAAGGAAATTGAGGTCAATGCAAATTGAAGTCAATGCCTTTCAAAGGAAAATAAAAATTAAATAATTATAACAAAAACGATCGACTTGGATCCCCGATCATCAATAAGATATTTTGCTCTCAGTTATATTAATTATTAATTAAATACTTCCCCCAAAAATTTTAAACTAAATCAGCTTATATTGCATCTAATTTATTTTCAATTTTTAGATCTTGAATATAATCGCTATTTAAATATATGTTTTGGAGATACCACTGTCCATGGACATTCTCAATTCTATTTTCACATCAATTGTAAGAAAATAATAAAACTTTAATTGTAAAAATTCTCTAATTATTAATGCGATTATAATAACTATTTAATATCCCTAGGAATAAGAGAACCAGTTTAAAACTAATCATGTGACTGGTTTATAGGTCTAGTGATCGAATCCAGTTCAGGAACATTATATGGTTTTGTCAATGGAGGTGGCTTATTACTCTCTTGGGAGAGGTCATAAGACTGGTGCCAGAGAACATGTCCAAAGTCGATTAATAATATAAATATTTTAAGAACATTTTTTTACTTTTTAAACTTTTTTAAATTTTATTAAATTAATATTAATTTTATAATTTTTTGGTTATGCAGATGACAGCATCCCAAATCGTACCCATGTTCTTCTGATGTCACAGATTATTATTGCTGGTGAGTTGCCAATTGCTCACTTATCAGCCTGTTAGAAATTGACTCTCAACTGAGATTTAGTGAGCATAATGGCATTAACTAGTTCTCAACTAGAAATTTGGTGATGAGTTAGGTGTTAGTTGGTACTCAAACGGTATCGAGTGACCAGTCCATAGCTACAAATTTCCCTTAGGAAAATATGTTGTATTTTTTTTTCTTTTTTGAAAAGTAATGCTACATTTTCTCTCTAAAATTTTCCTCCTTTTTAACAACTTAAAAACATAAACAATTTATGATTTCTGCTACAGTTGTTTTTAATTTACACAACTGTCAATCTCATTTCTTTTATTTGGCAGTAAATATTTAACCACGATCGTTTTTCTCTTCAACACATTAACAAGAAAAGCATCTTTACAGCAGCAAGCAGTAGTATTTTTCCAACTGTCAGTTAAAACTGACATTAAAAGCAAAAGAAGGCATTGAGTTATAATGTAAAATACTGCTACATGCAGTGTGTGAATATTTAGCATCGGTTAGACAGACAGACTGACTGTCTGTCCATCAGTCATGCTGTGATTATATGCATATTGTAAAAGTAAAAGAGAAAAGAATTATTTTAATGAGTTTATGTAATTTTGATTTTCTTTCAACATGCAAAAAAAAAAAATGAAGCAATCAACAACAGCTATAGCAACCACAAAAACAACAGCAACATATTGCCAACAGCTTTAATTAACAATTTGACAGGTTGTTGACTAAATCTATGGTGGACTAAGTAATAAACATTTGATATTTAGTAAATGCTAATGTTATGTTGCTATAAAGGAAATTAATGACGGTTTTCCAAAGAGAATAAAAATTGTAATTAAGAGATTTATTATTTAAGACAACATTAATATTGACAACATTAAAGTTAACAATATGATCATGAAAGTTTAAAGATCATAAAAAATTTATTGATTTTCTAGAAAGTGAAATGGAGCTTTCAAAATTAGTTTAGAACTATAAACAATTTTTTTTTGTAAAGAATTTTAAATAATAAAATAGTAAAAACTATAAAACCTTTTATTTCCCTTTCTATAATTCAATTTGTAGTCAAATTTTCTTTTGAGAATTTTAAATCTTTATTCTATTAATTTGCATATTAAAAAAGTATTTCTTTATCTAACTATTGTTATCAACTAAAGAAAGTTAGCAAAGTTCAATAATAAACCCCACCTTTATTCTTTTAATATAATAATTTTTAAAAAAGTCATAATTGCTTTAAGCCTTTCTTAAGACAAATATCAGTTAAAAATTTTTAAACATGTTAACTTTAGCCATAAAATCGACAAATCCTTTATAAATTTAAAACATTTTATTACCAACAGTCACACCTTTCTTAGGCAAACCAATAAAAAGCTTCAATAACTTATAACAAGTTACTTAGCATCCTACAACTGCTTTAAGAATTTAAAAAGTTCTGTTCTGTTCACTATTTTTTGTTTTTTCTAATCTTCTTAAACGAAATTCTAAACCCTTTAAAACTTAAAAATAACGAACTTGTTCCCTCTAACAACAAAAAATTTATTTTTAACAAAAATAAATATAAAATAAAATCTTATTAAAGTCAAAAACACCTTCTTGCGTCGCCGTCTCATCATTGTACTATATAAATGAATTGTTGCTATTGCTGTTGTATAGAAAACATCGCGTGTGGTGTGTCAGTTGTTGATGCCTCTATGACATGTAATGGAATACTTTAATTTGGTTAAGAAACAAATAAACTACAACGAAATAAAAATACCTAAATGTAGATAACTAAAATAGTACAGTGAAAGAAATTATTAGAAGGGCTCATAAGGGAAATATTTATTTAAGAAAAATTCACCAAATATATATGTACTTTAGATAGGCAAGGATCAACCTCAAGCTTTTGGAGGAGGAAAATATAATGATTTTCACAACTATTCCCTAAACAAATTTGGGGGGATATTTCCCTTTTTCACTCCCCGTGGATCCGCGCCTGACTTCAGAGGATCAGCTACGGGATATCAAAATAAATATTTCTGATATTTAAAGAGATAGAGTAAAGGCTGCATTCTCTACCGTAAATGTAAAAACCTTAATGTAAACGGAACGTAAATGCCAGGTTAGTTGGTTGTTTATTTACGGGAAAGAATTTATTTGAAAAGACCTAAAGAAGCAACTCTGATTAAAATTTAATAAGTCAAAAAGTAATTTATTTAATTATTTGTCTATTTATTTAATTAATTGTTTATTTAATATTTTTCCTGTTTCTTTTGTTAAATAATTTTTATTTGTAAAATAAAAAGCATTATTTGCCAACACTGCTTTCAACAAAAATTTTGTTTTCAACAGAATCAGACATCACATCAACGTGTAATTTCTATAATTATTTACATTGCAGTAGACACAAAATAAACTATCAGCTGTTTCCTTCGTTGGAAGAAACGTCACATAAACAACCAAATAATTAAGTTGATTGCTTGTGAGATGCTACTATGTAAACTTTGCGTCCACAAGCTGATATTTATATTTCAAAAGTCGCGTATAAACCCGTAATCTATTCGAAGGACCAATAACAAATTGTATTTGCGTACATAAATCTAAATTTTGTGTCTTATATTTAGACTAATGTCAAGCAGTTGAAAGACACAAGTATTTTCGCTCGAACGCTTATTAAATATTTAAATAACATTTTAATTTTATTATTATATTTATTTTAAAAAACCAAATAAACTTTGTACCTTTATAAAAAAACTTAACTATAAGAAAAAAGAAAATTATAGGCACAAAAAAAATATTTGCTAGTTCTGATACCACTCACTCGCTTAAGTGTTTCAAAATCTACACCAACCATATTTGTAAAATGCACTTAAATGCCTCAGCACAACTTTAAGATGCAGTTTAACAAACCTCCAAAATAAATACAAAAAATAAATCGTTTAAAGTTCCATATATTTATTTATATTTTTTTGAGGTAGGTTCAGGTTTATTTTATTTATGTTTAATGCTCATTTAACATGGATTTTTTTATTGTTTTTTGGCATTTTTTTTCTTTCTTTCCATTTTATTTTTAAACAACATTTTTGTTGGATTTATGTAACAATGGGGAGACTGGTTCAATGGGGATTTTGTTTACCATATAAAGCTTTACAAGAATGTTTTTGGGGATACAACAACAAAAATACACAAAAGTAACAACAACAATAACAACAAAAAACTATGTGTAATGTATATTTGTTGTTAAACAGAAAAATAGCAAAAAAAAAAAAAAAAAAAAAAAATAAACGAAAATAAAATGCCGAAAAAAAGTGAGATGAAAGAAAATATAACAATAAGAAAAATTATAAGAAAGATAATGATACACTGTAAAAAATAAGTATCTATGTGATTGATTTTAAGGGGAAAAGAAAATTATTTATTTTACAAAAATTTTCCTTTAACATTCTGTTGTTCTATTTAAATAATTTTAGTTTATCCAACTGGTAGCTGTTATACGATCTTTCAATAGTAGGGGAATTTGTGTAAATTTCCCTTAATATGCAAATATTCCTATTTTTTAATACTCTCAATGGCTGGAAAAGTTCAAAAGGGGAGTGTTTGTAGTCTTTTATTGTAATTACCCTCAGAGTGATTATGAACTATAATGGACTAGTTACTGATTACAATGCCATGTGACTTTTAATTTCGTAGAAACTTGAGAAATTGGTTGAGAATAGTGACCGGCGCTCCTAGCATTCCGATGCCGAGAATATAGAGTAACATATAGGGACGAAATTCTCGATTAACAATTAAACAAAATTTTTGTTTTGTGAACAAAAATGTGTTTTTATTTTATTTTGGCAACAACAAAATGTACTTGATGTTTGACAACCGACTTAGGATTTTGACAATTTCTTTCATCTCTTGGCCGTGTGCTTTTTGAAATTTTACATACACAACACGAATGTTAACGTAGATAAGAAAATGGGAGCGTGAGAAAGAGTATAGAGATTATTTTGTTTGCTAGATATAACACAACTCATTTGAAAAACAATTATTTCACTAACACATTAAAATTTTTAATTCCTCTCTTTGTGCTGGTTTAGAAATTATTTCAAGCTGTATACATAGCTAGATATTTCATTGAAGTTGAAGAGAGAGAGGGAGAGAGAGAATCTTATAACACTGAATTACAAACTATTACGATTTACTATATGTTGTCAATGCTACTTGACTTGGGTGCTGTTCGGAAGAAAACAAAAATGTTATTTTGATCATATTTAATGTTCCTATGCTTGTATTTGAAGATTTGGTCATGTAGTCAACACAATTCTCTTCCCGGTTTGCCCAACATTAAGATATACTTATACATTTACCGATTGCAACATATTTATGGTCCTGCGAACCAGATGTTTTCTAACATACACCAAATGTAAATTCACATTTAATACCAGGATAATAAACAAATCCTCGTTCCGCCCTGATAGCCTAATATCCAAGATAGTCAAAGGAAAAGCAGCAATATCTTACTGTAGACCTGAAAACAAACCATACACGCAGAGAAAAAATATGGTCCCACCATGATCACCACAAATATTCAGTGATTGTACAGCCGTTTCTCTTTGATTTGAATAATACCATGTTCATGATAGC
>MINK01008178.1:0-10654 GCA_001735545.1 Phormia regina
GATTGAAAAACTATAGTTTTTCCATTTGTTGAAAATCAGCCGTTTTAGGGAGAAAACGGATAAAAACTGTATTTTGGTACTTTTTTTGGCACCATATGTATCTTTGAAACCAATGAACATAAAGATAAAATTTATATCGTATTCATAACTTATCAAAAAATGAGATATACAAGTTTGGTACTTTTTAAAAATTCGTACCTATTTTTGGTAATTTTTTCATAAATTTTTTATATTTATTGGAATATTCATATGAGGATTTTAATATGAGATACTACTGCAATTTATAAATATATTGGAATACAATTTTTGATACATCGATGGGTGAAAAAAAGTACCAAAAAAGGGTAAAAAGGGAAATAACATTTTATTCAACTTAATAATGAATTTTCAATTACATTAAACATAGAAGCATGAAATTAAGAAAATTTAGTCCTATTTCTGTAATATTTAACCTAGAAACATGAAATTAAATACGCATAGTCCGCTGTTGGAAAGCATTCACATAGGGGGACTTTGTGGTACTTTTTCATAATTCTAATAGTACTTTTGAATTTTCTGTAGTTATGAACCTAGGAACATGAAATTGGGAATATGTGGTCTTTAGTTTAGTTAGGAATATGTGGTACTTTTTGTTATTTTAATGGTACTTTTTTGACATTTTTATTATTATTATTATTATTATTATTATTATTATTATTATTATTATTATTGTTATGTTATTATACTATGAACTTAGATACATGAAATTAGGGTTATGTGGTCCTAGGTAAATGAAAATCCATAAGAGGGGACTTTATGGTACTTTTTTGTTATTTGTATGGTGCATTTTCAATATTCTATAATATTTAACCTAGTAACGTGAAATTAAAAAGACTAGCACCCTGTCTTTTTATAATCAATAAGAGAGAACTTTGTGGTACTTTTTGAATTTTCTATAATTATGAACTTAGAAACATGAAATTAAGGATATGTGGCCCTAAATGAATGTGAATGCATAAGATGGGATTTTATAGTACCTTTTTCTCTGATGGTACTTTTTGAATTTTCGACAATTTTTAATTTAGAGACATGTTTCTAAGTAGTGAAAATCCAATAGTGGACATTGTGGCACTTTTTCATTCATATAACGGTTATTATATTTTTCATAGTTAGTACAATATGTTTGTATACAATAAAACCCGTGCAACACAGGGTCAATCAGTGCGCATTATATAATTTTTTTAGCATTTGAATGATATCGTTTTAGGAGACATAATGGTTTATTTTTTGTATGTCTTATTTTGACCTTGGAAATTTTGACCTTTATTTGGATCCTTGTTTTTAAAACTGCACTAAAATTAACTTTTTATTTTCTATAACTTGGGAGTTATTAATAATTGGATATTATTTTAGTCCATAACTCATAAACTAAATAATACTCCAACTTTAAATCCCTATGGAGAAAAGGAGTATCAACAATATATAATTTTTTAAGAATTTAAGAAATACTGATTTGTGCGATATAATAGTTTTAATTTTTTATCTCCAATTTTGACCTTTGGACTTTTGATGGAAAAAACTTTGTATATACCAGTATGAAGGTAATAAATTTGTCTTTAATAGGCAACAACAACTTAAGATCTACCACGTATATTTAAGAAGTTACTAGAACGTAAATAGGTATTAATTTGTAAAGTTTTAAACATGGTTCTAAAATTGTATGGTTCCGAAACACTTCCAATGGTCAAGGCTTGTAATGAATTTCATTGAAATTGGAGATGTAAAATCCAATTGCTGGCCATTTTGACAGGAAATCACTCTATTTAAATCAATTCAAGCTAAAACAAATTATATATCATTTTAAATCTCTTTAAATTTACAGTTTTATCCTCAATATGCCTACTTCTACAACTACTAACGTATATAAAAGCACAAGGTCCTCCAGTATTCGCTACACTATCTTCACCACCTATTAATCCTGCAAAATTTAATGCCAATAGACTGGGACTACAGGATTCTATACAAATATCACAAGGAGCTGAAAAATTTTCCTTAGAATTTCTTAAACAAATATCTGATGCACATGTTGCTGTACCTAATCGCAGTTATATGGTTTCACCATTTGCAGTATGGTCCCTAATGTTGCTTTTGACTGAAGGAGCTGGCGGTAATACTTTAACAGAATTACGTAACACTCTTCATATTGGTAATGATCAGAGTGCTGTTAGGGCTGCGTATCATATAATATCACGATATTTAACGTAAGTATATCTATAGTTATGACAAAATGCTAACATAAATATTTAAATAGGTTTTATATTTTTCAAAATATATTCCTTCTTCCTACAGTGTTAATACCACCACTATAGAGGTAGCCTCTTTTAATGCTTTATTCACGAATATCAATACACCAGTGAGTCGTGATTATGAAGATATTATTGAACGTGATTATGCTTCAGCATTAATTCCTGTCGATTTTAATGATGTCAATAATACTTTTACTAAAATCAATGAGGATATAAGAATAGCTACCAGGGGTTTAATACCTTATACAGTGACACCACAAGATTTTCTAGATGCTAATATTTTAATGGTTTCATCATTGTATTTTAAAGGAAAATGGAAGGTTAGTATTGCACAACTATAAATATATGTAATTAGAAGTAATTTATTAATTAGAACGAAGTTAAAAGGAATACCATAAATCGAAAGTTTATTAACTATTTATGAACACAAATCGTTAAAAATTTAAATTATATTCTAATATCTTTTGTGTTTTTTTTTTTATATTTAGCGGAAGTATTTAGTAATTATTTTCCCATAAAAACAATAATCACGTATTTTGTATTCGTTAACAACATATAAACGTGCATCAATTAAATGTCAGATGCGGTCACTTTAAATATAAATTATACTTGTACAGATTTTTTATGTAGTACTATCTTAACCCGGTATGCTTTATTACCCCTCAAATTGTAGGAGCTAAACTTCCCTATACGTCATATTTCATCAACTCAATATGATAACAAATTTAGTTCATACAAAATTTTAGCTCATTCCTCATAATAGTTCTTTAAATATCCATTAAAAAATATTAATGAAGGGTATCATTCTCCCTTGTCCTATTTATTCCATTTTCGTCTTTAATAATGAAGTTGAGGAAGATATGTCCATATACAATACACAGTAGGATAGAATAGAAAATTTTTGGAAATAAATCTATAACTTCTGATTGGCTCATTTGATTTCCATGAAATTTATTATGGGAGTAACAGGATAGAGCAAAATATTAATTTTGGAAGGGGGAATAAACAAATCCCTCAGGGGCGCAGCTAAGGGAACGCAAATTTGGATACCTCTGACATAAAATCGATATCATTTATAGAACTGAAACTACGCCACTTTAAAGTTTCATAAGTTGTGGAAAATTCCAAAAACATTATACTATTGTTAATGTAAAAATTGAATAGCTTTTTTAATTAATTTGTTCCTGTAGCCAATGTTTGAATGTGTGACTTATTATATTTTAAAGTGGCTTTGTTTCGCTTCTATAATAGATATTGATTTCAGTATTTTTCTATATCACGAAAAACTATCTCTACTAAGCAATGTAATTTAGATGAAAAAAGTAATGTTTATATCTTTTGTAAAATTTCATTAAAATATTTTAATTTCTAAGGTATTTTTGAGTGTTAAAACTGTATTCCGGGGGAACATTTGTATGGGGGCTAGGTGAAATAATGGGATTATCATGACCAAAATCAATTGGCTTCGTCCTTGTGCCAAAAAAAGTCATATGTACCAAATTTCATCAAATTATCTCTAAAATTGCGACCTGTACTTTGCGCACAAGCTTTACATGGACAGCCAGCCGTCCAGCCAGCCAGCCAACCAGACGGACGGACGGACATCGTTAAATCGACTCAAAAAGTGATTCTGAGTCGAACGGTATATTTTAAGATGGGTGTAGGAAATTTTTTTCTATGCGTTACAATATTTGCACAAACACATAATACCCCAACCACCTTTGGTGGTGTAGGGTATAAAAATCCTACAATTCCCAAAAAATTTCCGAAAATCCCAAAGATAAGTTTTTTTTTTACATTTTTAATGTAAAATCCACATGTTTCCGAAATCCCGTAGATGTCGATTGAAAACTTTTAACAACATATAATGAATTCCTAAACTGTATTCCATTTGCTTGATGATTTTAGAAAATATAGACAAAACTTTCATATAAAATAGGTCAAGTTACTATTTTATACGTGTACCTGGACCATTTGAGTTATTGAATTTATTTATTTTTTTGTTTCGAAATCTTCTTTGTTATGGTACTTTTCAGAAAAGTATAAAATTATTATATGCTGTTAAAGAAAATTTTATTTTAGTAAAAAAAGTGTAAATACTTTTTCTGTAAAAAAACAAAGTCGTAATTTTTTAAATTTTCTAATTCAAAATCGTTTAGTTTTAGGCTCGGTAAAGATATCGACATCAAAATTACTTTATTCAATAGAAAATTTTGTTCTTAAACGAGTTAAAAGTAATAAATAAAATCGGTCGGAAATACTAGGTTATATATGGAAAAAAACTGGGCCAAAAACATATTAAATTATGGTGCTAAAAAATTTTAAACGATATATAGCTCGAAAACTATAGGAGATTAATAGAGGATACAACAATATATAAAAATATTTGAAATCGGACGGCAAACAAAAATTTGGGAAGTTGTTAAAATAGTATTATGTCAGAAGTACCCAATTTTAAGCCCCTTTAGCTCCACCGCTGAAGGCTCTGTTTGGCCCCTCTTTTAAAATTAATATTATATACTCCTCTGCTATGCCTATACCAAATCTCATGCAAATTCAATTAACCGATTAGTTACAGATTTATTTTCAAAAAATTTCTATTATGTCCCACTGTACAGTATATTAATAAATTTTCAGGGTAAGGGAGCCACCTAATAACCGTCCAAATTTTAAAATGTTTTATTATTTTAGTGGTTTATATGTCATTGTATCGAAAAATTAAGTAGCCTTTCTTATGTTCGAAGCATCCATAAGTAGTCTGTGACAATTTCAAGAATATTAAAAAATTTTAAATAGAACAATTTTTTTTTTTGGAACTTTCACTAAATTAATACTTTACATCAACGGTTCTCAAATGGAGGTCCGGGACCCACAAGGGGACCATAAGGACATTCGTGGGGGATTTTGGAAAATATTCTTGATTATAAAATTATTAATGTAAAAATTCCCATAAAAGCATGATATTATTTAAAAAAGGAATGATATCTTTATTTAAAATATTTTTAAACTAAAGGCAAAAGTAAAGATTTTTAAAATAATTTCTTTTAAGAATCTACTAATATTAAAATTACGATGTGACAGTGAAAACTTTTAATGATAAATAGTTTACTTTAATTTAATTAAAGTACAAATTCTTCACATGAAGCCTTTCAATAATATTTTTAAATTTATTATTAACTTTATAGTTTAAATGTCCTTTCAGAATTTTAACCATAGAATAACACCATGTGGAACAAAAGGAGTTTCTACAAATGTAGAAACAATACCAGATTAATTTCAAAAGAGTTAAAGTAAATCTGATGTTTTTAATTTTTATTCTGCAGATTTGGAAGCATTTTGTCTGAAATATAAGAGCTTTTCTACGCATGTTGGCTCCGAACCCCGGAATTATCTTTTTCGCACATTTGTCCATCAAAGAAAAGTGACGATATTTTGTGTTCGCAAAAAATAATATTAGAAATACGAACAAAAGGTATCTTGTTACTAAAATACCATTTTATCTGACATTAAAACTAGTCAAAGTTGCAGTGTGTCGCGCTTTCAAATCAAGTTCTAAAGTGGGTCGCAAAGCAAGACCTTGTGAGAATCCTCGCTTAAATAAACGAAAACAAAACTTATGCTCATATATATCAGATAATTTAGCAAATCTTTTTTAAAAGTAACCAAAAGTTAGAAAGTATTTTATATAGTGGTTACGCTATTTTGGTTAAATATTTCATTAGTGTGAATAATCCTTAATATTTACATTTTGTAGGAGATATATTTTCCAACGGCCCTAATCGTTCGGTTTTTATTTCATAAATACAATAAACTAAAAAATTGATTCCAAAAAAATTTGAGGGCTCTCACCATAATAGTTTTTTTAGATATACCATGCTAAAAATAATTGCTTTGTATTGGAGGTATCATTCCGTCAGGCTCTATTTGTTCTATTTAAAAAAAACACGTTGAAACACATGTACATAAGAGCACAGCCGTTTCAATGTGTTTTTTAAATAACTTTGTCTAACTTTTGAACCGTTCAAAATATTTCAAGGAAATTTTACATTGTTATTACTGAGGTATTTTAAAAATATTTTGTGGGAGTACAAGTTTCTAGGTGGTATTCGGAAAACCTCCAAGAGTGGTAAACTCTTTTAATTATTTCTTATATAATATCCGTGGTGACCTACTTCGGACGTTCTCCCACCTGCCCAAAGAACACCTAGAAACCACCATCTCCTCCAAAATAGTTGGATATATGAAATTTCATTGAAATATATTAAACAGTTCAAAATTTGGACAAAATTATTTAAAAACAAAATACGTTTGTGTATATAGAATGCTACAGCATACATTTACTATTGAAAGTAAAGAAAATGTACACATTTCGCTGAAGGGGGTCAAGTTTCAGTTAGTATTTAAACGTTTGTGTAAAGGATTTATGCAAGTATTTGGTATCATTGGAAAGGTAATTACTTGTGGAATACTATCTATATAAAATATAATTCGAACTAAATTTTTTCATTTAATTGATTAAAAACCAAAAATGTTTGTATTTAGTGTAATTAAAAAGAAAAAAATATTTGAACTTTAATACAATCTACATTAATTAAGCTATCACTATACAATTTTAGCATAATGTAAAAAATTTGTCCCTAAGAGAAGAGAAATAATAGATTCCCATTTTCTGACTCCAAAATACCCTGTTCAGGTAAAGTTTCCATTCCAATGAACAATTTATATTTTTCATTGTGTAAAATTGATTTCGTAAAACTATTTTTTTTTTAAACTTTTATTCTGAAAAAAAAAAAAAAAAATAAGAAATAAATAGNNTATTGATAATTTAGTTGCAGCAGGAATATCATTTCCAGAATCTGCAACAATGAGTCAATTACAAAGCCTATATGATTCTTTAAATGTGTCTCGTGGTAATAATGAGTCAATCCCTGCCGGTGTGGAGATTGTTTCTCCTGAAGCTCTTGATTCTACATCTTGTTCAAATATTGCTGTATTATCTACAACTTCCGCTGTTTTCATTGCCGCAACTTCCGTTACAACAACAAGTATTTTTAACAAAGTACATTACAATTGAAATGGTCACCCTGTCTTTAAAAGGGGCCTTTCTCAGAAAATACTTTTTGGGTATATATCCCAGATATAGAACTAAAAAATTTAAGGAATTTTAATTCGATCCCAGCTTTACGATTTAAGAACATAACAAAAATAGAAAAACACATTTTCCAATATTGACAAAATTTGGAACGGGCTCGTGGGCAGACTTTTGTGCCAAATTTTTCTGGATTTACTTTACACGCATCTACATTAAGATTTTTTTGTTTGCAAACATTAAAAATTATGAAGCTCAGAAAAAAAACTAATTTTATCACATTTTGAAAAAAAAAAAAAATATATAATAATAAGTTTCAACTTTAGATTAATGTAACTTTTTAACGGATTCATATTATATAATTCTTGCATCAATCATAATAATAATTTTGTAGGGAATCTGGCAACCATTTTAGAATTCTAGGGGTAAAATTAGGCCCGCCAAGTTTAAGAAAAACTAAAAATTAAATTAAGATGAGGTAAAAATTTATTTTGCCTCGAATATCTTTTAAATTAAATTTATTTCGACCCGAGTATCTCTTAAACTAAAAGAGATAACCTGACGTATTTTTATATAGATTTACAAGGACTATCTATATATAAAATTTCTCTTCTGTTATATCATAAATGAATTTTTGGAGAAATTGCATACACGAGAAGGGCAACTTTGGAGGGTCACAAACACTTTCCCCTGACTTGATAGGGGCCTGCACTCCTCCAAATCAACTCGAAAACATTTCAGCTCTAATGTGAAATTTTATTGAGATACCTGCAACAGTTATTTCTAATGAATTATTTCCTATAAAAGGGTTTTGGAACCACTGTGTGATGTACTAATAAGATGCACATATTGTTACTATGCCTTCTAGCTTAAAAGATATGTATATAGAGGATCAAAAAAGATACCAAAATATAATGTTTATCTCTTATTCTTTCTAAAAATGCCGAATTTCATAATAGTACCAGGTACCTATGAGATTTTATTTTTAAATTAATGACAATAACTTTAAATTCAACTTAAATACTTTAGGGATTAGATTAAAATATTTGTCACATTTTTATCTATATAGAATATTTGATTAAATTTAGAATTTCTTCATTCATTTCATTAACATTTAAATTTTATTTTTAGTATCCTTTCGAAGCTTCTAAGACACGTCCTTTACCCTTCCACGATGAAGATGGCAAAGTTTTGGGCAACGTACAAATGATGACACAAATGGGTACCTTTACCTATGTCAATGTTAAACAGTTAGATGCTCATGTTCTTGAACTACCTTATGGCAAAGAAAATCGTTTGTCAATGTTAATTATTCTACCAAAAAGGGGTAAATTATATGCTAAAATAAATATTTCAACACTTCACTTATAATAATACAACAATGTAATATGTATATCCCATTGCAGGTGTCAAACTCAACAAGGTTGTCAATAACTTAGCAGCCGTTGGTGTCAAAGAAATTCATCGACAACTACAAGATGCTGCCCAATTCTATGGCGAGGATGAAGACAAACCTGAGGTGGAGTTATTTTTACCAAAATTCACAACAGAGTCCCATTTCACATTGAGTCCTATTTTAAGAAATGTAAGTTTTTTTTTCTTCTCTCTTAAGTATTTATTTATAGTTAAAAGTTTAATGGTAACTATTGATTGACAATTTATTTTATTTGTATTCTATTGTCTTGCAGATGGGTATTCAAGATTTATTTGATTCATCCCGGGCAAATTTGGATAAAATAGCTAGAGGTAATTATGTTTCGAGCATTTTCCATGCCACACGCATCATTGTCAATGAGGAGGGTACCGAAGCTGGTGCTGTTACAACAGCGGTCTTGGTTAATAAGGCATCGCCTACACGTTTCTATGTTGATCGTCCATTTGCCTATTTGATTGTGGAGAAGACAGCAAATGTTTTATTATTCGCAGGCGAAGTAAAATCTAATGTTTAAATAAGTGAAATTAAATATTTACTTAAAACAATAAGTCGATTAAATCAATTAAGAAAAAAAGAGAAAAAATTATTTTAAATGGTTTTTATTTTGTGATGTGAGTATATTTTGGCATCGTTTTCTGTACTTGAAAATTACAGTATTGATATACTAAATGACCTTTAAGTATTTTTTTTTTTATATTTATAGAATTTGTAAGTGTATAATTAAACTGCTTAAGGCAATATATGGTTAGTTTTAATTAGTTAAATCTTTTTTACAGTCAAAAGCAATTATTATAATTTCTTTATTATTAAAACTTTTGGAAAATGCTTACAAGTTATTCTTAGTAATAAAATAAGTTTTCTAAATTATATTATGCGTTTAAGCTAATATATGTAACGCATAGATCTAACGATTTCTATCCATCCGTCCGTCCGTCTGGATGACTTGCTGGCTGTCCATGTAAACCTTGTGCACAAATTGCAGGTAATTTTGAAGATAATTCAATGAAATTTGGTATGAAGCTTCTTAAAATTGGTTGCGATGGGTCTATTATTTCACTCAGTCCCCATACAAATGTTCCCACGAAATAGGGCTTAAATACTTAAAAAATACCTTAAAAATAAAAACATTTTAATGAAATTCGATGAAAAAAAGTATCAATATTTGCACCGAATTTTATAAAGATCAAATGAAAACATATTAAATTTTCACTGGCGATAGTCCTTATATTTAAAAGATAACATCCTGTTACAAAATTTCAGAAAAATATGATGTGGCTTAGAAAGCAGAAGAACATAGCTTTCTTAATATATATCAATAGTTTAACTGCTCTTAAACTACACTGTGATACATTCAACACTTCTAAATTTTTTTCCTTTACCTTTTTCAAATTTTTGAGTTTCATGTACCCTACACCAAAGGTGGCTGGGGTGTTATGCGTTTGTGCTGATATTTGTAATGCACCCACCATAAAGTATACAAATCGACTCAGAGTAACATTTAAAATCGATCTAACGATCTAATTAGCGTACTGCCTCCATAAAGAATACTGTTGACTCAGAATCACTTTCTGAGTCGATTTAATGATGTCCGTTCTTCCGTCTGGTCGGCTGGCTGTCTGTCCTTGTAAATATTGAGAAAAAAGTACAGGTCACAATTTTGGAGTTATCTTGATGAAATTTGGCACATCATTGTGATCGGTTCATTTTTTCACTTAGCTCCCATACAAATATACTCCTGAAGTAGCATTCAAAAATGCCTTAGACCAAAAATTTTGGGTGTTACAATGTAAGATGTTATTCTTTATTACTTTTTCATTCATTTTGAAGTACTTCCCTTAAAACAAT